>PYHW01009760.1:297812-309392 GCA_013186435.1 Turdus rufiventris
AAAAAAAAAAAAAAAAAAAAGAATAGTTTAAACTATAGGTTTCAATATTGAAAATATTAATTCTGAGTGAAAAAAGACAAAGGGCAAGTACATGCCAATTATTAGCAAAGAAGATAAATTTAAACTAGTTTCAATTTAGTAGAAGGAAAAGTAAATATATAATTATTTTTCAAGGGATCCCCAAAACATAATGATTGACCAGCAGTCAGTGGCAATGGGGGATAGCTACAAAACTTCAATCATGTATAATTATAATGTGATTTGGATGTTCTAGAATCCTTTCATATTTAATAGAGAGAAATTCTTGGAGTACAATTAATTAGAACCGTTTCTTAGTTCTGCTTTAGGACTAGATATACTTTACCTCTTCTGTACTTAGAGCAGTGATCTAGCACACTCAAATCAAAGGCTACTTGAATTCTGTTTACACTAATTTCACTATTATAAGCTGCACCATTTTGACTAAAATTTTGATCCAAACCCGGAAGTGTGGCTTATACTCTGGAGCGGCCAATATGTGAATGAAGTTCAACCAGAAGTGCAAGCCCGCAGGAGCCCCACACTGAGTGGTCCCCACCCGGCCCTGGCATCAGGGCAGTGCCGAGCTGAACCCACACGGTCCTGGTGGCAGGGCAGCACCAAGTCGAGCCTGCACGGCCCCGGCAGCGGGGCAGCGCCAAGATGAGCCCACCCAGCCCTGAGCCAAGCCAGTAAAACCCGTGATCCCGCAATTCTGTTACTAATTGGCAACTTTGTGAAGGTTGCACACTGATCCTCGCTGCGAACGAAAATGCAACTTATAGTCCGGTGCAGCTTATATATGGACAACGAACGAAATGTTGCTGACAACCGGAAGTGAGGCTTATAATAAGCTGTGGCTTATAATCATGAAATTACTGTACCTTACTTCAGATCCATTTTCCATACGAAACTCAGGATGACTTTTCAGACTAAAAATCTGTATGAAACTTTCACAAAGCAAGCTTCAGAAAATTCTTCAAAATCATTAGTACAGTAATTTCATGATTACAAGCCACACCATTTTGACTAAAATTTTGCTCCCACCCTGGAAATGCGGCTTACACTCAGGAGTGGCTAATATGTGAATATTTTTCTGACAGTTCCAGCCCTGGAAGTGCCGGCCAGGGTACCGAGCTGAGCACCTGCCAGTAAAACCCGGCTTTAGGCGATTGTTACAAATTGGTTACTCTGTTTCACGGCGGGTGGAGCCGGGCTCCCTGCAGGCAGTGCAGGGGGGAGGGAGGCAGGGGACTTCCTCCTTCAGGCAGTGCAGCCCGGGGGAGAGACGGGGGGCTCTGTGCTGCCATCCCTGCGGCCCGGGGGGAGGCAGGGGGCTCCTGTCCCCTCCTGCCACCGCCGCCGTGGGTGCCAGCGGGCTCCTTCCCCTCCTGCCGCTGCGGGTGCCAGCAGGCTCCGTGCCCCCCTGCCACCACAGGGCAGTGCTGGGCCGGGGTGGGCGAGCCCGGAAGCAGCGATGGCTGGCCCCGAGCAGCCCCACCGAGCAGCAGCGCCGAGCTGGGCCGCCTGGCCCCGTCGGCCGCCCCAAGCGGGCGGAGCCTGTACAGCCTGAGCCGAGCCAGTAAACTCGCCGATCCCACGATTCTGTTACTATTTGGCAACTTTGTTGCACACGGGTCCTCGCTGCAAACAACAGAGCGGCCTATAATTGGGTGCGGCTTGTGTATGAACAAAGAACAAAATGCTGCCCACACCTGGAGATGCGGCTTATAGTCAGTGTGGCTTGTAATCATGAAATTACTGTATTCATTTAGAAAATGTGCAAGTCTTTTTATCAATCGTCAAAATCTCCAATTTGTCTACTATTCTCTCCTTATTACCCCTAAGGCTTTTTTTTCAGTACCTTCTCAATTCCTTACAAAGGGTTTCTTGGCAGGAAAATTCCTTCTTTTGAGCTCAAAGGTCCTCAAAAGTAAAACATTCAGTAGGAATATTTATTATCCAACTCTGATTATTACTTAGTTATAATGTATGCTGCTTCAGTAAGAATAGTACCAGTTGTGAGACATAAGAAATAATTCCACCCAATAAATCCAACCATTTACAATTTGCAAGAATTATCTTTCTTTGGTTATAACACAAAGCTGAACAATAAGGAACTGACTATACTTTGTACATTTTTTACTTGCATTACATGAGATAGAAGCACAATGCCTAGTTCATGTTTATAATGTATGCAACATTTAAATTGTCACCTTCAAGGAACTTGAAGCCTGTACAGACGACTTGAGAATTTGTACTTTCTTGAATATGGAAAAAAAATTAAAAACTGACTCTTAAATCATAACAGTTGTGGTTGTCCAATCCCTTCAAGAGATTATATTGTTTTTCAGACTTCATAAATGATTCATGTGTAGCTGCATACTGAAAAAAAAAAGGTGCTTACATAGTTGTTACATGTGGCTGGTATTTACCTCTTTGTAGAAACTTTGTTTCTATAACCCTTGATTTTCACAGTCACAATCCTGAAAGCAGACAAACTTGTCCAAAATGAGTAGGTTTCACAGAGGTTTAACACCTCTTACAGAGAAGATTCATTTACTTCCAGATAGTAATACCAAAAGTTTTTCTCATTTAGGTTTCTCATTAAGTTCACTGAAGTGACATAAACACATCAGATGAAGCGAAAGTGTGAGAAATTTAAGGCTTTGCCTGGTCATAGAAAGAAGGATATATTTACAGGAAGTTTAATATCACTGATGGTGTTGGATGGTATTGTGGTAATAACAATTTACTTGTCACAATGGCTTATGTACAAGATGACTGAAACAGGAAGTCTAGGAAGAATCAAATTCTATCACTTTCAAACAGCTGGAAAATATAAGTAATTTGACCTAGATGTATTAAGGATATAGCAAGGAGCACCTGTTATGAGTTACAAAAACTAGAAAAAATATTTGTTGGATAAGAAAAGCAAGAAATAAACTACCCTCTCCTCTCTTTTTATTTTTTTATTTTATTGCTCATAGAAATGAGTAAGAGGAAATTTTGAAGACAGAAGGCAACTTCAATAAAAGCAACTGGGAAATTTATGAACCTTAAAATGAGGAGAAGGAATGTTTGTAAACATAAAACATTGATCTTAAAGACACAATCATAACTAAACTCAAGAAATAGCAAAAGAAATGACAAGGAAATTAAATGAAAGGTAAAAAATGTTTAGAGATTTCAGTCTTACATAAACAATAGTTGAAGAAAAAGCGTAAGACCAAATCATAAAAATGCATCAAAAGTATAGAAGTGCAATAAACCACCAACTTGCCTGCATCAAAATAGAGGATGGAGAATTTTAAGCAATGAAAAGGGATATAAACTAATGTGAGTTAATTAAAAATTGCATAATCATGCAGAAAAAAAAATAACATGAGAAAAACATGCAAGAAATGGTACATAAATACAGTCTAGCTTGTCTACATAATGCGCTCCATACATGGACATAGACAGACATTCACACACAGCTCTCTTACTGTCTCTTCCCTGGGGCAATTTCTCTTCCTTTGGGTCTTGAAAAATTTCAAATTCAGTAAGTTTCAGAGTATCTTATATGTTGAGCCATCTCTTCCTGCTAGTAAGTCTGAGTGAAGACTAAAGTAGTTTTTCAAACCCCACATTATACTGAGAAAAAAGTTATATCTTCCCAAAGCACACATCAATATCTCAGTATACTCAAAGGATCCGCCTCCAGATAGTTCTTAGTTAATGTAAGACTTCCCTACTCTGTTTAATTGGTTTCATCTTTGCATAAGGATATACAAACTTCGTAAATATTTAAAAGGTTTAAAAACTTGTTTTCGGCAGTTTAGAAAAAAAAAAACCCACAAAAAAACCCTAATAGTTTAAATTCATTTAAACCTGGGATTTCAAATAAATGTATGAACTGCTACCTTTTATATCTAACCTTTCTTGTCAGTGGAGAAATATGGGGATTTCTATTGTGGATTCCCTAGCACACACTAAGGTATGCATACATATACTTAATATCAGGTGAAAATTACTTTGCCCCCTGCCTAGGAATTACAGATGTGGTCCTGGGAATTTTCCCATATATAAATATCTACAGCATCAGAAAAATCTCTCTTCAAGTCTCAGGAATATTTAGGAGTGTTGAGCCTATGTTTATTAAGAATCCAGCTGACAAAATACAAACCACACAGCAAAACAAATGAGTTTTCATGCTGATTTGGCAGCATAAGTAGAATTCTAAAATGTATTTTTCAGTGCATCTTCATGACCTGGACATTGATTTGAATCTGTTTTATCTTATTCATCAACACAGTAGATTTGGAACAGAACATTGTGACAGATGATTACTTGAGTAAAAATATTCTCAGTTATATTTCTAACTGTTGGGAAAAAAGGTTATTTTGATGTGCATAAAGGAAGTTGTATTATTAAAATTTTCCATACTCCTCTAGGAGTCACTCTGACAGAATAGTTGTTCTGGTTTTATTTGGCATAATACATAGTAAGTCAGATACCAATTATTTACTTCAGATACAGTTGTTGAAAGACCTAAGACAATAACAAATAAAAAAAATCACCAAAACATTCATTTAAAGATAATAAAAGTCCAAAAATAATATCTGCAAGTCTCTGTTGCATATTATTTATTCCTGAAAAGTGTACATCAATTACTAAAAGACCAGATTCATCCCCTGCATTCATACAAGTAGAAGGAAAAAAGCAGAATTGAAGAAAACAGCTAACTTCTTATATGCAAGTTTTCACATGTCAAAGTCAACTTAAGGAACTTCTAATTAATCAAAAAATGGGAAAAGAAGAAATCTGTGACTTCTCTAATGAATATGGACCTACCCATATTTGATCGATCACTTCTCCCTAAACTTTTTTATTTCTGTATATCTCTCATCTGAGATGCAAGAAAGTGTTCTGTCATCAATGATAATCTCCATATCAATTTTTTATGTACTGTATATGGTGAATATATTAGGAAATGGGTTGTCTTGTAGCTTAATGTAGATCAAAAGAACTTTTAGAGTGAAATACCCAGAGGCTTGTATGAAAAATCAGAATATGCTATTCAGTAAGAAATGACTTTAGGGGCAAAAATTCAGTTAATTCACTGCTTTATTTAACAAAGATTGACTAAAACTAAGGAAGATTTTAATTTCCTTTATGAAAGCTTGTAAACTATAGCTATAAATAGGAATCTGTGCAATGTTATAGTGCAAAAAAAAAAACCCTGAAGATTTACTCATGCATGAGTTATTTTCATTTTATAAATTATGCTATATATTTATGTCAAATGACTTATTGCTGTCTTTATCATTTTGTTGATTACAATTACGCAAAGTTTTGTAAAGTCTTGAAAGACTTTTTATTAATTCTGAAACTGCTAAAATGCATCACAAAATCTCTTGGAGACTCATACAACATTCCTCTATGAATTAAAAGTACAAGTAGAATGGGAGCTATTCTTAGTTGCCAGAAATAAAATACGAAGTACTATTAGATACCACAATATCAAGAAGAAAAAAAATATGTGGAGAACTTTGGTAGATAATATGAGATTTGATTCCTATGAATAAACATACTAGGAAATATATATATCATTTCAAAACAAGCTGCTTTCAGAAAATTTTAGAAAACCTTAGTTTTGGTGGGACCCTGGGGGACTTTATGTCCCAGCCTTCTGTTTGAAGCAAGACCTCAGATTTTCATTTCCATGACATGGTTCTGTTACCTAAGCATCAGAAATTTTTGAAATTCCCTCAACTCTTGATTTTTCTTTAGTTTATCTCTAGTACCTATTATTTGAGACAACTCTTCTCTTTTATTTTTTCCTCCATGCTAATGTCTTATGCACCTTGCAGGAAAGTTAAAGAACAGTTTTAGACTTAAGCAGACTAATTTGACACAAAGTTGTTAAAATATAAAAAGTGGAAAGGAATTAGAGAGCATAATGATGTCCTATAATTACCCAGTACATATGCAGATGGAATTTACTTGCAATTTTTTGTCTTGTTTCAGTCAAGTAAAAGAAAAATAATATTAATGCAAATCAATTTAATTAAATGTTGCTGTTTGGCCTTCTGTTTTATTAATATTATAATGCTCAATTAATATTACCAGTTAATTCTTTTAATTTGTTCCATAATATGATCATTTTCTTTAACCTATTTGAACAATGGGATGTTAGATACATAAAAATGGTTAGATATTAAACACAAATGTTTTCCCTATACTGTTAATTAATAGCTGCACTTTCCAAACTTCTTCTCATGCAGATTATAACAAGGAAGATAAAAAAATATTTGCCATAAGTCACTGACCATATATGATCTATATTTTTAGGTTTCTTGACTGCATATTTCTTATAAATTTGTTTAAGCACTTGTGTGAGAGTTGTATTTCCATTTGCCTTGTGATCTAGAATAAAAAAAAAAAATGCAACTCCTTTAACATTAGCAGCTGCTCCAAAGAAAGAAATATATGTTTCCACTAATCAAATCTAATCAAATACAGATACCAAATTACTTGCAACACATTCTGAAATATGGTTCTGACATGTTTTTTATCTTCCTGAATGTTTGCTGTTACTGCCTCAACTCCAGCTTCCAATTTGCTACAATATCTACAGAATGGCATGTGCTAAGAGCATTACATTTCTTTGCACCAGTAAAAGAGGGTGATTGATTCAATGCAGTCATCTCCAACATACATCTCCATCATTAACGTTAGATGCAATTAACTGCCTAAAAAAACTACTTTTAAAATGTAAAACTAACTAGAAAGGACGAATTTTCTAAATAAGAACATCTTCCTGTGTTCTAGGTGGACCATGCCACTCCATATGGAGAAGATTCAGGCTAATAGCTGTTGCAAAAGCAATCCAGCTGAAAGGGACAGCAGCAGCTGAACATGCTGCTTCCTTGTTTTGAGCACCTGAATCTGCTAAATGTTCCAGATGGTTGGAGGGTATACAAAAGAGCTATTAACATCTCAATTCATAACCTTGACATGATGGTAGTTACTGTATTCAATCGTGGGTGTTAATAAAGCTTTCTAAATATTTCACAGTCAAGGACTTTGTGCATATCTGTTCAGTAACTACTAATATCTGGACCCTTTAGACTGCAATATGTTCTTCACAATACGCTCTGCTTTATTTACAGGTATAATTTATGTAGATAAGGAGGGTTTGTGTGGCATGTCTGCAAATTAAATATTACTACCTATTTAGAAGTGTAATATAATGCAAATGATACACATCAGCTATTACTTAAAGTCTGTAAATAATTGGACTTTATCAAGGATACTGAAACATTCCAGCTTTTCTTCTGGAGAACACAAATCAGAAAGATTTGCATTTTGGTAACTGCAGGGAAATATTTCAGAGAAATAATCAAGCTGAACCAAACTGGAAAACAACATCCCTGAGCCAGAAAAAATATTGTAAAGTTTGACTTTCTTCAATAGAATGAGAGGGAATATGATGCAATGAAAGACATGCCTATTAATCCTATTCAGATAACATTAGTCTGTTTAGATTGCTATATTCTTCTATACTTAGTTAATCCACTTGCAACTCTTCCAGAACGAAAATGGAGAATTTTATCAAAGCATGAGTGCACATATATTTTTAAAATTTCTTTCATGCAGTGTTTTGTGTACTATTATTAAGTCTGAAATATAAAATAATCTTTCCATAAGGTATGAGTTTAAAACATTTTTTCACACAACTCCTTTGTTGTCAATCCACAGCAATGAAAACAATTACTTTAAAATATAGAGAGATGATGAAAAAAGACAACTTGAGCATCTTTATACTTGTTTTTGACACTCTCAGTTTTTACAAAATAAGATTCAAAAAACTAATTAATAATTTTAATTTTACACCAACCAAATACTGCATTTTCTCCCTTAAAAGCAGCAAAACTACAACCAAAATATGAACTTTGTCTATACTTTTTTGAAAGTGTGTTTGTTTTTTATTTTTTACCATGCTGAAATTTCAATATTTAAGCATTAGAAATATCACTGCTGAAAATCTATAATTCAATAATATCGACATCTAACATGTATTTAAAAAAAAAATTAGGAAAAATAGTGAATCATATAAAAACTTCTTGTGATTATGATAAAGTAGATAGTTTTGCACTGTTAGTAAGAGAAAACAAAAGGAAAATGGCCTAATTATGGAGTTTTATTATGTTATTTTGTAGGTAGATTATTTTTTTCCTCCAAAACAGTTGTTGCATATATAATAAATCTTCTCTAAAGGTCAAGGTCTTATTAACACTGAGAAGAACTTAGATCTCAAATGAGCATTTCGTTCTGTGGGACAGAGCAAAAACATCACTTTATTCACCAAGACTGTAATCAAAGGAAATTATTCCTCTGATCACGAAAATAAGTAATTTTCTAATAAATATACACTCATATACAAAAACCAAACTAAGCATACTAATTTTTCTTAGAAAATGTGTAAGTGCATATATGCATTGTGTAGCTTTGAATTTGGGAGTTTTCTTTCTCTTTTTATTTGAAAAATGCCTCAAGTTTGAGATATCCTACAAAATGTTTTGAACTAATATGACTGTTCAGATATTTTCTGCTTCTGCTCAGCTGAAAGAACAAGAGGAATTCATTATTTTTGAGAAGTTAACTGCAGGACCAGTAAATTAATCAAACTTTTTAATTTCAAGATTCAAGAGGTTTGGTTTTTTGTTTTGTTTTTCCCTTGTTTTGGTGTTATGTTTTATATGGATTTTAATATAGTTTAAAAATTGTAAATTAAAAAAATTATATACTATGGAAGAAACTAGTGAATTCAAAACTTTGCCTTTTAAACCTCACAAAATGCTCAATTTCTCTGCTATGCTTATTCACATTCAATTCTATTATGGTAAGCCTTCAGATGAGGAACAGGGGAAAAGATGGACAAGTAAAATTTTAGGGAGCTGAACTTACTACTTTAGCTGTAGTAGGGTAGGAGGTGAAGAGAAATAAACTATATGCGCAGAAAATAAGAAATACTGATCCATGAACCCAGGACCACATGCTTCCTTCACATATCATGCCATTCTTCTGGGGAGCAAGAACAGAAGCCACCAGCTTGGCTTTACATGGTTTCAGCATAGGCAAATTTGTCAGATGATCTCTAGCTATTATGATTTCTGAAAATATTTATAATATTAGAATCACTGTAAGTATGGACTGAAGATATTAAAATTTTGAATTGAGTTGGTGCCCACAGATGAGAATATGCTTAACATCTAAGTCAGCATGCATACCTGAGTTATATGACTAAGCTGCCAGTCAAACAAAATCTGTTGTCTAACATCTTAAAAAGGACTAGAAATCTGTTGTTCATGAAATTGTATAAGACCAAATGCAGGACTTTGGAAAAGGCTAAATACTACATTCCATATATATAAGTGCATATATATGCAAGCATAAAATTAAAAGTTGAATAAAACTTTTATTTTTAACAAAATAAAATACAGAAATATTAAAATATACAGTTGTAAAATTATAAAATATACAAGCAATATAAAGTGGTGTGTTGACTTCCACTACCAATTACTCTTACAAATCAATGCATATGCATTGTAGCAGCAATCTGTCTTTTTTGCTCTCTTCATCACCATGATATCTGAATGTCTGAGAGTATTCAAACAGTTACACATATTCAGCTTGGAGACTAAATAGCACTCTTCAGTCACAGACAGACATGGATGGATTGATTAATGTTTACTGCTCATAAGAGAGAGAGAGGGGGAGGAAGAAAAAAGTGATTGTAAAATCTTTGCTGTACGTTTCCATGCACGATATAATAACTATGAGAACAGATATGCAGTTGCATTTCTCTTATAAGGCAGCATTATCTAACTGGATGCATGTCCAGAGTCTCCTCTATGCTTTCTCAGGCATCTGGCAGAAGAATACCCCTATGAAATTCTAGCAGGACAGAGCGGGGGTGGGTGTTGTTCCCCTCCAATAGGAGTTGAGGGAGAGCATTTAGTGGATTACATGACTCTCTATTTCAGGTGTGGAGAACATAAAAATAATTATAAATTCACCTATTGTTTAACTGTAAATTTTTTTTTTCAACAACTTTAGTTTAAAAATGACCCTGCCTGATCCACATGTGATTGTCTTTTCATGAAAAGTTAGTCAGTGTGGAAATTGACTTGAAGGGATGGCTCTCAGACCTATTATTTTTATTTTTGTCTTTTGAAGGTACTATATAAGTAAGTTCTACGTTGAGATTATTTTACCAGTTAGGACATTTCTCTTTAATGCCCAACTGACACCAACCTCTCTAATACACTCTATGACTGCTAAGCTAAACCATCCTGATGATAATGATGCTTTGACCTTGCCAGCCAACTAAATCCAGAATGCATTGACAGCTCAGTTCAATAGAGTCTATGCAAACAAAAAGCATCCCTGCAAAAAGTAGTGCTTTTATTACTTCTAAGTTTAGAGGAGTTAGCTGTTGCAGCAGACCTGTCATTAGGGGCAGAAGTGAGACAAGACAGACTCTCATTCAACAACATGAAAAAGGTATCAGTTTATTCTTCTTTACAGCTTTGCCATCCTGACTCTGGCTGCAGCAAGCACCTGCTGTAGGGTCCAACTGCAGACTCTGACTGTGGCTATCTCCTTCTATCATGAAATTACTGTAATCTTTCTTAAGTGACTTTAATTGAAAAAAATAGGCATGCACTAGGTTGAGTTTACACCACATACGCTGTCTTTCCAGGGATTGGTATAAGTGCATGAAAGGGTGGTGCAATGCACCCAGATTATAGGATGAATTTCTGTTTGCCCTTGGCTGGTTGATAGAGCAAAGGCAGGGAGTACATCCACCTCTGAGAGTACTTCACTAGGTGAAGCTACAGAGATTGGCATTAATTCAAGGATCTCTTTACCATGCTTCTTTGCATAAGATTCTTGTCCATAAGATAGGTTGTAAAATCTTTTTTTTGGGATGATCTCTGATTAGTTTAGAAGTTGTGTTGTTTCTGTGTGTTTGGTTGGTTTCCTTTGTTTTAAGTTGTGTGTGTCCTTAATTCCATCTGTTTGGCTTCCAACAACAGATGAATGATCATTTTAGTATCATTCAGTTGCAAAATAGAACTGACACTATTAGAAAATAATGAATATTTTTGCCTTATATTGCTTCATTATTTTTTATGTTTGTTTCTCTGTTGAAATAACATGTTTTTCATTGTTTTGAAATTGTAAAGAAAACTAAATTGAGTGAAGTTTTAGTATTTTTACTTCATTGACATCTAAATTACCTTCATCTGCCTTAAATCCTGTCAAAAAAAAGTTTTTTACTTCACAGGACAAGGCGCATAAGCTTTCCTGTAATGGAGAATGGACTGTGGCAAACCTATACATATAATAAAATATTCCAGAAGTAATTTTCTTGTGTCAACAAGACAAATTTCCATGCTGGTCAAAGATTCCCGATTTTATGTGTAATTAAATATACATTGGGAGAGAGATACAATTTGCATGTGTGTGTGCCATGTGTGCACACAGATAGTACCAGGTTGTAATGGT
>PYHW01009760.1:315676-326690 GCA_013186435.1 Turdus rufiventris
TAGTGAAAAATGAATGAAACGCAGAAAGATTTCAGGAATTAAAGGAAAAGCATTGGAAAGAAATAATAGAGTTGCAAGAGGAAAGGAGAAAGCTCTTATTGTGAAGCCAGAATAAAAAGAAAATTAGAATATTGGAGAATAATACTCAAGTGAAATACAGTGCAAAAATAAACAAGGAGAAAATTTGAAGGTAGAGGTATATGGAAGCTTCCAGCAGCAAGGTAAGGGAGGAGAAAATAATAGTGTAATAAAGAGGAACAGAAAGACTAGGAAGAAAGGAAGAACTGGAACAAGGATTGAAGAGATGGCAGAAGGTTGTATGAAGGAGATTTAAACTGCACAAGAAAAGCCTGATTAGTCAAGTGTGTTTACCTATCTAATTAAATAATTCTAGATATAGTTTCCAGTGCTCATTCAAGTCACCTACTTTCTTCTCATCACCTGTATTTGCCCTTTATGAATTGTCTGGGTGTCGCTGGTTAATAAAGGTGATTTTTAGAGTTTATGCCTCAACTGGGCCATATGTTCACTACCTTTTTTTAAAAGACAGTAAATCAGAAGTGGAACAGAATCTAATTCAAAAGTGTCACTTATTCCACCATGTAAATGTATGAATAATGAGCTATCCATTTAAAAGTTGCTGAAATTTTCCACAGATATTTTGGAAAATGTTTATTTATCTAATTTTGAAATGCATATGGATTTAAATAGGCTTGATATACCCAGAGAAAGCTGGAGAGGGTCTTGTGATAGGACAAGGAGGAATGACCTTAAACTGAAAGAGAGTAGGTTTAGATCAGATATTGTCAGAAATAAATTCTTTACTGGGAGAGTGGTGAGGCATTGAAACAGGTTGCCCAGAGAAACTGTGGATGTTCCATCCCTGGAAGTATTCAAGGCCAGGCTAGATGGGGCTTTGAGCAATGTGGGCTAGTGGAAGTTATTCCTGCCCATGGCAGAGAGGTTGAAACTAGATGATCTATAGGGTTCTTTCCAACAAAAAAAAATTCTATAATTCTATGATACTTGTAATCAACACCCTTCAAAGTAAGATTAGTTTTATCACTTAAGGGGTTAGATTTACTTTCAGATTGCCAGCATGTGAAAATAGATGTTTAAGGTAAGTAATCAATTTTTAACCTCTGTTACTGTTTTCATAGTTTGTACAGTCTGTGAAGACTGGAAAACAGTGGAATTGATAAAGTATTCTTAATTTAATTTTATTTCATTAGTTACTACAATATACAACACATACTCAATTGCAGGAACTAATCTGGAACTGAAAACACCCATAGGACTTGATGTAAGTATGCTTGATTCCTAAGTAGCTCATGTGAGGTTTCTTAATGAACCCTGCTGGGCTTCCAGTTCTCCCTTCAGGGGGACTGGCTTCTCTCATGAGATTCGTGTTACAATTTCCAGTCTTGTGAATGTGCCCTTGGATAACCTAGGGCATCTGAAATGCCGCCAGACATCTATGTTAAGGTAACTTAGCCAGCTATCAGATATGTATAGCCTAAATGTCTTCATCTGAATTAATCACCAAGACTTCCTTTATAATTAATGAAGGGAAACAGGTACTTCTAAGGAGCAATATATCTGACCTACTTTTACTATGAAGTGGATTTTATTTTAAAAGACCCTATTTCTTTTCAGTTAGGACAGCAGGAGCCTATGGGACCTAGCCTGAATATAAGGATGAACATTATAGAAGTCTAAATTTAGTTGAATAAGTCCTGTACAGTCCTGTAGGGATGTAAGTCATATTGTAAGGACAGGATGACTACATAGAAACACTCAGTCTTCAGATCAATTTCTTTTCAGTAGAATAGACAAACAAATAAACTGGGCAAACCAGTTAAAAAGAGAAACAAATCAATCTGTTTGTGATTCTGTGTTAGAAAATACAGATACTTTTCTTTTGAATACCAGGTAGGACAAAATGCACTAAAGTCACTAAATGAGAAATAGGATTTGTTTCTCTTTTTTTAGGGAACACTCATATAGCTTTAACAAGAAGTCATTTCACCAGAGAAGAGTTATAGTTCTTAGCCATAACAAAGCAATAAAAAGTAGGTGTTTGGAGAACTCACTTAGAATGATGCTCCCTGCTCTGTTTGTGTCTAGAAAACTGCTTAAAAAAGCATTTAGCTTTTAAACATTCAAAATACCCAATATTGGTTATGCAGATATGAATTACAAAATTGCCTGTTTCATTAATTTTATACAACTTTGCATTGCTAAATGCCAGCTCTCTTTCACTCCTACCACATTTTACCTAGTGTTGTCAAAATTAACAAATTGTTTTTGCATCACTTCTTTTCAAAACTGCTTACAACTTCTTCTCTGTCTGGGATCTCCCACATTCAAAGTCAGGTCTTGCTTATAAATAGGACTCAACTCATGTAAAAGAAAGCAATTCTTTCATTCCTTCTTTCAACATTTATAATAGAATTGAATTCTCATTCAGGCAGTATACAAGTTTGATAATCTTCTTATTAAAAAAATAGAATTTATAAATGAGAATCATTATATTGAAAAGACTTCTTTTCAAAATTGATATAACTGTTGAAATTAAAACTGCTAATCTATGTTTTATGAGTTTTACGATTTTTTTATATAGAAACATAAGTTCTAAGATACAATGGTATAACAACTGAAGAAAATATTTCTGAATAAATCTTAAAGAAGTTTTCTTACTGTTTCAGTCTTTAGAATACTGAGAATTTAAAATCAGCATAGGACAGTGTATTTTTCAAGAAAGAAAAGTTCTAATATTTACTCTGAATGCTTTGGATTCAAATGCACAGCCACAACTTCCATGTGCATATATTATGTATGATTGCATGCATATAAACTGCATGTGACATATGAATGTATTCTTAAATGCATTTGTGTGCAAACAAAAGATGCATTGAAAATTTTTCCTATCACATGGTCCCATTTAAGATAGAGCAAATGGAAATAGATAATTAAGGGATATACTTGATCATACATCATCACAGAGTGAAATTAGAATACTAGCAACAGAGAAATAAGATAATAGCTACATCCAACAGCAGCTACTAACGAAACTACATGACATTTAAACAAAATATTAAGAATTTGACCTTGTAATATTCAGGCAATATGAGTAGAAATTTTACAACTTTTCAGAAAGAATTGATTACTTCTAGAAAAATAACAACTCCAGGTTTATGAATGAATGATGGATGATTAGCATAAAACCATCACTATTAATCATAGACCATTCTCCTTAACTAAAAACTGGGCAACAAAGTACTATTAGAAAACTGTGGAAGCCAAGGTTTTGAACTAGTGCGTTGTTTACATAAATTTGAGGTTGCTAAACATTGACACTAATCACCAATCAAAGACTTGATCTCAGTACCAGTTAAGTCAGTAGGTTGCCATGTAAATAGAAGGAGCTGCCTCTTAAGTAAGAGATGCTTGTCCGCAATGTCAGTTGCAGTGCCACAATTCATGTACAAGTATGAACACTTTACCTGTATAAAATCATTTCAGGAAGGTTTTTGTTATTTTCTTTAAATATTGCCTTCACACTTTTCTGCTGCTCTTGTTATTTCATACTAAAGCCAGGAGATTTTTATATGTGAAATGGTGTTTTGATGTTTGTTTTAAAATTAATAAGCCTGGAATAAATTGTTGGTTATTAAAATAGCGGAAGTCTGATGGCATGCTCTACGTGTTATGGTTTAAATGACAATGGTTACCTTCCCAGTTCTTAAGCCAGTCACAGATACAAGAAAGTAATTATATGGTATGAAGTTCATTCTGTTCTGTAGTGAAACAGTTGTTCACTAATATTGATGATTTTCAGCATGATTAAGGAAAGTAAGTGGGATACATTAGATGTTAAGGATGATACTGTTCACTTTCATTAAATACTCTGAAATCTTGTCCAGCAAGTTTCTTTAGGGTAGAAAATGGTTTATTTTTTGTTGGAAGAAGAGGACAAAGCTGCCAGTATATAACACTACAGATGTTGTTTTATTCAGGAGAAGAAATTATAGTGATTAAAAGATTCCCATTAGAACAAGACCTATACTTCAAACTCTGAAATTAGTTTTTGGACACTAACATTTTAGCTGAGTCATGGGTTCTTGTCTTTGTTAAATCTGGTTCTAAAGAATAGGAGAGCCTCCACACTGTGTTAAGAAAAAAAAAAAAAAAAGAATTCTAGAGTGTGTAAAACATGAGTGTCATTGTGAAGTGTCATGGATGTTTTAGACCATTGGTGGAATTCATGTCTTAAATTGTTTGAAAGCACTCTCTTTGTTCTTTAAGAGAAAATAGTGTGAAGTGTTTGAAAACCGAAACACATTAATCACAACTGCATGCAATTCTATGAATTGCACGACTTCCCCTTTCAGTATGAGAGAGCTCAAAATCCAGAAGAGAACCTGCACAGATCAGCACAGTAATTCCAGTTCTGCAATATGTAGATCTAGGAAAGGGTATTAGGATTCCTCCAGAATCTCTTAGGTTCTTCCTTTTCTACATCCCCTAATGCGTTCCCTATTTATAAGACTGCAAAGGGAATGCTTTCTTGATGACAAGGCCATTCAAATTGCACTAATGTTGTCTATTTTGTGATCTTCTTTTTTCAGTGCTCAGTGTCTTCTTGCTCAGGACACCTCTGAAAATTTTCTCTTCTTTTATGGTCAACAGGTTGTTTGCGCAGTTTGTCTGACTACATCTCTGATCAAACAAAACCTGTTCAATGTTAGTTCTCTTGTTTGGGACTGATGGTCAATCATATTCCTCCTTATTGTCTTCTAACCAACACGTTGGTTATTTTGTCTACTGCAACAGAAGTTCATGGATAAGATAAGCAGTCCTAGAGGCACCTGGAAAGAACTTACTTCACTGATACAAGAATAAATGTGCAGTATGGTGTGTGCTATGTACTGCTAGTTATAATAGAACTGTGGTCTCTTGTAGTGTCTCAGTGGCATTTTTGATTTATTCAAAATTTAATTAGTCCAAAATTCTCTGGGGATGTGGATGCCAGAAAGTTCAAAAGAAATACGAAAATTCAATATGTGAAATACATCTAGAAAAAGTAAAATGCCACCATTTCTTTTCTGTATGCAATTTCAAATATTTTGTGCATAACTCTAGATTTTATAGATTCAGTTTTGTTCAGCTACAACAGAATAAATACCAAAGGTATGTAGTATAATAAAATATAGCCTTGTTGTCAGTTGTAAAAAAATGTTTATGCAACTAGCCTAGCATCAAGGTAATTCTTCAATTTGTTTGTTTGTTTGTTTGTTTGTTTGGTTTAGTTCTACATAATTAGAAAGAATCCTGTAAAAAAATGCACAAGTGTGCAGAAAAAGCAGTTACAGTAATTTCATGATTATAAGCCGCACCTGATTATAAGCCGCACTTTGGGTTCGGACCAAAATTTTAGTCAAAATGGTNTGGCTTATAATCGTGAAATTACTGTAAATGAGAATTTTCAACTAATTTGGTGTAGGTCTGACATTAAATCTCAGTTCTGTACAGAATTTAGATTTTTGCACTCCATGAATTTGACATGAGCTCTATAATATACTCTCAATTTTCTTGATATACTTGCTTCTCTCCAAAATTAGACAACCACAGTGAAACATGTTTCCAAATATACAACCCCCATTTACCTCCTCTCCCCTCACTAGTTGAGTTTGCACCAAGTCAGCACAGAACAGCATACTTTTTAGAGCAGTATTACTCTGATGCTATGGAAAATTCAGTTTTGAACTTAAGAACTTCTTTAAAACATTAGTTTAATGTGTAAAGCAAAGTGCATTAATATATGGAAATGTCAGTTTTCTTGGTTGCACCATGCCATGTCCCTGATTCTTTCTTTCTATAGAGGGTGTTGTAATACTGTATTTTGTGTCGTGTACCTCAATGTTTCAGCTGGCATATTTCTCTACTAAATGTTTCATTTAAGTCTGTTTAATTTGCTGATAATCAGAGGCATTAAGACTTCTACTGGAACATATCAGCTAAAATTATTTTCTTACTGCTTTTAGCCTTTAATTAATGACTTGGAACATACTTTTAAACTCCTTCGCTCTTACAATTAGCTGTAGAAAGGCTAAAGGTTATTGTCTCTGAAGATCTGAGATGGTAAAGTGGTGAATTTTAAAAACTAGTTTTTCTTCTTGCTTTACTAGTACAATATGCACCTTCAGCTACAAATCAGGTCTCTTCATGCAGTTTGTAGAGACTTGCAAAAAAGTAGGTGCTGAACTTCCTTAGTCTGAGAATGATCATAGATGACATATGGGTGTCTTAATTTACCTGTCAGTGACTTACCTAATATTTGACAAATTAGTTTGATATCCAGTTTCTCTGAATAGTTATTGGAAGACAAATTTAAATTCTAAAGAAAATACGTATTTTTAAAAAAGAATACTTGCTGAAGCAACTGCTGCAGGCTAATAGACCAATTCAAGTGGTGAAATATATACACACAGTGTAATCTGACCTCTTGCCTCTCTATGTTATCCCAGGAGGTTTTCCAGCTGCTGTTTCAGATGATTCATATTTTGACCTGTAAAGACATTTCAAGTAAATCACTACATCTAAAAATTGTACTAAATTCCTATGTTTAGCTACCTCACTTGTTTACTTTTGGGTAGTAAACTCATGTTCATTTTCTCCTTTTTCTGATTCAGTTTTTCAGTCAAAATATTAAGCTGTTCAGCTCATCTCAAAGTCAACCACCTCCTCTTACTTTCACAAAGAAGTTAAAATAGGTAGATGTACTTACCTCATCTGTCCTGAATTGTTTGTCCTGTACTGATGAAAAGTCTTCTTTAGTCCAGATTTTCTGAGAAACCTCAGTGGTGTAGGATTCCTGAAGACCATTTTACAACAAAGACCAATATGAAAAAGGCATTTCTTACCTCTACCTTTTCCATAAATTTTGCCAAATAACCTTCTGTATCATTCTGTATCATTCAGCAGCCATTCCACATTTTCCCTGTTTGTTTTGCTTCTGATAAACCTATCTATCGGAGGTTGCCCTTCACATAACCAGTCAGATTTTACACCTGACCCTATACCTGACCATTCAGTGTCTGTATTCTTCCAGGGTGAGTTAAACTTTCATTGACATCTTATATGCTTCCTTTTATGTCTGACTTTTGCCAAGAGATCCTTGTTCACTGCCAGAAACACTGCCAAAGTCCACTGCCATGTTTGCTTGACTTTCTGTATTTATGGGGTTAGAGGAAACAATGCTTGAAAAAATTAATTTGTATGGGTGTATTTGGGATAACATTGGAAGTTTCACATTTATTTAATGAATTTTGAGAATATATAATAGTCAAATCATTAACATACACAATATATTCCTCTTGAAGGGAATTAGAGTTTTGTTTGTAGTTTTATTTCTGAGTCGGATTTTGAATAGCAGGGGTTTCATCCAGTAATATGCCTAGTCTAGGCATATAATTACATCAAATTTTTTCCTCTATCATTAAAGTCTATCTGCCAGTCAGTTTCCTTTATAAATCACTTATGTTTGCAGTAGAAGATGTAGCTATCCTGTCTTCAGATATCATCTTATATCTAAACTATGAGAAAATAATTTTGAAAGGAACGTAGAATTTGAGAAAGGATTTGTCTCTCTTAAGGACTGCTGATAGACATTATATTAGCAGTAATATAATGACTTCTCTCTTAGTCTTGAGGGGATAATCTGTTAGTTCAACAATTCAGGTTCAGTTCTAGAAATATCATAGTCTTTTTAATCAGTTATATTTTCACTGGTTCCTGTAAGAAAGACTGATATATCTGTGATGCAAAAAAGAAAATTGCAATTGCTTTGAACTCTTGTAAAATCAGATGATGATGGACACATCATGAAGGGTCTAAAGTTAATTTATGTTTTTAATTTATTTTTTTAAATATATTTGCAAAATTATTACTGACAATTATTGCTTGTATGGTCAGGTATAAACAGCTCTGCTATTTATCGCTGCCTATTAAATATATCATAATTTCCCACTAAAATATTTTACTATAATATTTCTTAAATCTCTTTATGGGATTACATATTTAATTTTTTTCAGATTCTGAAAGTTTTGAAAAGAAGTTATTATTTTCTGACCTTGATTTTCTGGATGTCTAAGTAGCTGGTTAGGAATGAAATTGCAGAGGAAGGGTACAGTTGTTTCCTATGGAATTTATCAATGAGTGGTGTTCAAACTGATAATATAAAGCATTTATTTTAAATGCTGACAGAAAACATATAAGGGTACCATTGAGTTCTAGACTTCAGATACATATGCTGTAGATGCTTACATGTAGACACAGAAATGACTGTGTCAATACACAAAGAAAACGTTAATATACATTTACATTGTAGTCACTGGTCTTGATTCAAGTGTACGCACGTAAAAATCTGGTATTATTTGAGGTATTCTGGAATACTTGGTGTGATTAAACTGTGACTCAGGTAATCTGTATTTTCAATATCTCTCATGCATATAACAATCCTATGCAAAGGTCTCAGATACATTAAAGTGGACAGCTATTTCTTTTGGCCAGATCAAGAAAATCTGAAAGGCTGAGAACACATTATATAAGCAACATTTAAAGATATATCTTACTGCATATGCACAACATTAATCCAACCAGTCTCTTCAAAGATATTTATTTTAGTGTCTAGGCTAAGATATTAGTTATTGCTACATAGACATCTTTCATTTTCAGATATCTAGATGTGTTTGTACCTATATTTAAGCCACAAATATACATACAGATGGAATGCATAAAAATCCCTGAGAGGATGTGTTGGGTTTTTTCTATAAACTAACAAGGGAGACAAAATCCTCAGCTCCTCAGATAATTTAAAATTAGGCCAAAGACCAGTATCGTGGCAAAACTCCATGGGAATAATATTTTATTTTTAAAAATTACTTACAGTAATTTCACGATTATAAGACACACCTGATTGTAAGCCACACTTCTGGGGTGTTGGCAACATTTCGTTCTTTGTCCATGTATAAGCCGCACCCAATTAAAAGCCGCACTTTTGTTCACAGTGAGCATGCTCACGCAACTTTCACAAAGTTGCCAATTAGTAAAAGAATTGTGGGATCGCGGGATTTACTGGCTCGGCTTGGGGCCAGCTGGCGCTGGAGCCGGCTGGAGCCCACTCCCCCCACCGCGCAACAGAGTAACCAATTTGTAACAATTGCATGATCCCAGGTTTTACTGGCAGGTGCTCAATTCATGAACTTGGCTCGGCCTGCAGCTCACATCTCCGGGTTGGCAAATTTCCAGAACCTTGTTCATATATTGGCTTCTCCTGAGTGTAAGCTGCACTTCCGAGTTGGGATCAAAATTTTAGTCAAAATGGTGCAGCTTGTAATCGTGAAATTACTGTATGTTAATATTATGTGTTTGTATATACATATATATATATATGTATATATATAGTTGAAGATAGTTTTCTCAAAACTTGCTATCATTTCTAAGGCCAATGGCAAACAGATTATCATTGACTATTCAAATATCTAATTTTCACTGAAATTAGAAGTCATGTTCTCATATACCTTTTGTACTTGTATAATTGAGGGTTGCAGATGAGAAATGAAACCCTGGCTCTACAGAGTGGGAAAAATAGTATTGCTTAATCTCAGAGCCCTGAGATAAAAGACATATACCATGAAGTGCATTAATGAATGCTGTGAAGCATTCAGATGTTGAAGTTAGTGCCATAAAGGACGATGTGAAAATTATTACTCCCATCTTTAAATATGAATGAATAGTGAAGATTAAACAATTGCAACTGGTGCCAACTATGTGGTAATGAAGAATAAAAAAAAAACCATGGTAGCTTCTCATTAAATGATCATAACCTTAAGTATAGAGGAGTAGAAGCATAGCTTTTGTTGGGAGGTATATCAGAATAGATGGTTATATGATTAAAGAGTGAACTCTACTGCATATAAGTTAGGGAGAGCAATTACATTGGATGGTGTGTTCCTGTGTTCATGTTTTTATCTTCCAAAATCTGTAATATTTTAACACTACAGTGTGTGAAAGAAGGACCTCAGTGCAGTTCTATTTTGACGAAGGCTCCCTCTGTCTATGTTATGTACGGACATAAGAGGCTCTCAGGATTGTAGATAATGGGGATCCTAGGGTAAGACTCTAAGAAAGGACTCCTGTTTTAGAATTCCTAGTGTTAAATTTACAAAATCAACAGGATACTTGAAACCAGAAAGGGCACCTTAAAAGCTGCGCATGCTGTGATTCTTGCTATATTGTCCTTTCTTGATAAGAAATAACAAACATTCTAGATGAAAATATAGTATTATATTATAGTATTATAGTATTATATTGTTTTAAAATAAGCCACAGGTTTTTAAGTTCATATTCAGCAAAATACTGAATCACATACTAATATATTAATCTAATCAGTTTTCAAAATCGGAACCTTAAATTTTAGAACTCACATGGCTAAACTATAGCATATCAAGATTTGTATTTTTTTATTTATATATCAACACATATTTTGGTGAAAGGAGTTGGCAAGTAAAGTTGCTAATCTTATGAAAAAAATATCCTTCCTAGAAGTGAGTTGTAAGCAAAGCCAAGAAATTAAAATAAATAATTTAGCAAACAATGAGAGAGAAAGATAAAGAAAACATAGACCAGGACTGTTAAGTACTTTCCAGTCTGTTCTGCTATAAGTTTAACAAAGTTTTGGTAAGAATTTTAAGTAGCGTTTGCAAGTAAGCATAATGCCATTACACTCACGTATTTATCATACAGAATACAAATGTACCTAATTTCTCTGCAGTCATCCAACTATGATCAAGTTATTGATCAGCTCCTTGTTACTAACTCCTTTTATTATTACTATTATTATTAATAATATATTTTACTAGCCTAAAATTGTATAAATGGCATTGTTTCATATTAAACCTTTAAGAATTCTGTACTTTGAATAACAGTGTTCAGAATACATAGGTCAACC
>PYHW01009760.1:326740-342743 GCA_013186435.1 Turdus rufiventris
GATCTACATGTTGTGAATTTTGCTGGCTGCCGGCGGGTGCGCCTTATAGTCCGGTGCGCCTTATGGTCGTGAAATTACTGTACTTTCCAATCTGTTCTGCTATAAGTTTAACAAAGTTTTGGTAAGAATTTTAAGTAGCGTTTGCAAGTAAGCATAATGCCGTTACACTCACGTATTTATCATACAGAATACAAATGTACCTAATTTCTCTGCAGTCATCCAACTATGATCAAGTTATTGACCAGCTCCTTGTTACTAACTCCTTTTATTATTACTATTATTATTAATAATATATTTTACTAGTCTAAAATTGTATAAATGGCATTGTTTCATATTAAACCTTTAAGAATTCTGTACTTTGAATAACAGTGTTCAGAATACATAGGTCAACCGGGATTCTTCTAATGCTTTCAGCTTTAAATATTCATGACAAGAGAGAAAACCTGAGCACAAAGAAGAAAGAGAAGAAGAGGAAACATATTATATTTATTAGACTGTCTTGCTTAATTTCTTTCTCTTTTTAGTGTGCTGTAGGATCTCTGGTTGCAGTCTGATGCCTTGTCATATTTTATTAGCCCAGGGTTTCTAATTCAGTTTTCTCATCCTTAAAGCTGTCATCAGGCGATATAATATTTATTTTTCAGATCTTCATTAGGTTTTCCCAGGCTTGGTGAAGTGTCACTTTTATTTTTCAAAGACAGTGATTAAGAAAAATCATTGACTAAAAAAATCACTTAAGTTCCTACATAATTTTTTGTTTAATAGGACACACATATACCATATTTTTGAATCATTTATCCTGTTACCACTTAAATTGAAGCAACATTAATGTCTCAGGTTTTTCCTCTGACAGCCAATCAAAGTTATGTTTGCACTTCTCAGGGTGAGACTTTTCCTTGATCCATAGGTATCAAAAAACAATAATAGATGTGGTTTTTTGTTATCTGTTCAAATAAATATTTTATGCAATCTACATGGAAATATTAATTTTGACGGTATTCTTTACAGCATTATATTTTAGCAGCACTGGCCATTTAGTATAGTGCTTTGCACTATTTGCATTCTATTCTGAATATAATTCAGGTTGTCTGTTCTGTTTTTTAAGATCCACAACTTTGAATGAGTCTAATGAAAAGATGATTTTCATATCTCTAAATGTGAATTCTTCCAACATCAATCCTAAAGTACAGTTAGATCATATCTTTAGCCTTAAACCCTTGAGCTAGAATACACAAGTGGATATTTTCATAAATTACTACTAAATAAGTCTACATAAAATATTTAGAAGACCTTAAAATTAAAGCACCAACTTGAGTTCACTATTCAAAGTAAAAGGGTAAATAATTTTTCCCCTGCTTCTGTTGTGAAGTCCTAAGCAATGAAAGGAAAGCAAACAAATAGTAGTGGAAGCAGCTCCTTATAAATGTGAAATTACTGTAATTAGAAAATAGACATTTAAGAATTCAATAAAGGTTATTCAATCAATGAATAATTGAAATGTTTATTACCTTAAAAGGGAAATAGGTAGACTTTCCATATTGTTTTCAGAATTGCTATTATTGTTTCGGTAACAACCTTTAGAAAATGGCATTATTGACTCCCAAGAATTTCCACTTCAAGTTAACTGTCTCTATTTAGAGATAGTTATTCTGTTTCTACTCTATTATTCCTTATCATAAGGAATTGTTAGATTCTTTAATAATAGCTTTAGAGAGTTATTGGAATAAAATGGTCATACTTTAAAACGAGCTACTCAAGAAAGTGGTGTAGTCATTGTTTCCAAAATTACCATTTGTGCTGACATTGTGAGGAACATTCATACAGCAGTGAAAGATCCTGCAGCTTGCTTAATTAAGTGGAGAACATTATGATCATTCTTAGTTCACGATGCAGAACTGCAGAATTGTCATATAGGCATCATGGTATGTCTTTCATCAAACATCTACTGGAAGAGCCGTACCAAATTTTATGATGGTTTCTGCCTTATGAGAAGCATTTTTAAATCTTCTGTAAATATATGTGCAGAACATCTTGTTACTAAATACACCATTTTAAACTATTCAATGAGTCCCTCTTCAGCACCATCAAGGAAATCCAATACATTCTAAAAATTTGTCGCTGGACTGGAAGATTTAGAAATTAGAACGTGCATTGTGAATTAAAATGTGTGAATATGCATTTTTCAGTTTGGTTTTTTTTCCTAAATTGCATGACATCTGTTATTTTGCATGACATCTGTTATTTTCCCTGAGCTCTTCCAGTCCTCTCTATTATCCCTACAACTACTTGGCATTTAAATATTTTCAGTATTCTACAGAACTTTTTTAATTCAATTTTTTAAAAGTTTCTAGTTCTGTGTAAGAAAAACAGCCTATAGAATACTAAGTTCTTTACGACCAGTAAATAATTTTATATTTTTTTCAAATATTATTTGTGATCCATTCCTACCATTTCAGACATCCAGATATGAAAGAACTGAAAAACATATTGTTGTTAGAGGATTAAGTGATAAATTCAATGATTATGGTAGTATGTTCAAAGAAACATCTTGTAAAAAATCCTACCTGTCTCAATCCTGCAACATCTATACCAACAATACATTATAAGTATTGGTTTAAGCGAGCAAAATCACCTAGATTTATTTTTTCCATTTTTTGTACACATTCAAAACAGTGTCCTTAGTAGGACTGGAAAATGATTGTAAAAAAAGTGTTGCTACAACAAAAAAAATAGAAAAAGAAAAATAGGTGTTTGTTCTGTAAAACGTCAATCATGTAAATTCAAATGCATCCAAGTACTTTTAGAGTCTGTACAGCAATTGTGCCTGTTGGATAATATTAGTTTTTTGTCAGAAATACTTTCTTGGAAGTATCTTCAGGGCATGAAAATTTTCCTCCATTGTCTTTTGTAAACAGACCTCCGTTATACTCTGCTGCAAAACAAGAATTATGAAAGGAGGTATATGACCTTGCGGTGGTATTTTTACTGTGGCTCATTTCGTATTAAGCCATACCTAAGCAGTTTTCAATCCTTCACCCTCTGAAGTTGGTGTATTTAAAAGGAACAAAGAGTTTCTACTGTCTTACAGGTTTACTGTGTTTTACAAGTCTTATTTTGATATATACAGCTTGAATATATACAGCTTGATATATACAACTTGAATAATGTCCTTTTTGAGCACACCTTTTCCATTTCTGTTACAGAAGGCTACATTTAGATTGACAAATTAAATGGCACTGAGACCTATTGCTGTGGGATACTCTGAATTAATTCTGTTAAACACAGGGTGGATTCACACAAATGTCTGTTGGGATAATGTTTCTTACTCTAAGCCAACTCTAAACTCATGGAAAATATTGACTGGAAGAATTGGACTAAGCAAAATCCCTGGCAGACACCCATCTAACCTTTGAAGAGTGTGTGTATGCTTCAGTACTTTTACTGGGCAACATTCACTGTCAATGTTTATCAGTAGTATCTGATGGCATAAGTGATCAGGTTGACATTTTAAAACACATAATTAAAGTGAGACACAGAACTTTGAAGATTAGTCTGTTGTCAGTTAGTGTTAAGAAGCCAGCAGACTTTCTCTTAGGAGAAGCAAAAATAGTTTTTGCAGTATAGTTAAAAGCCCATGGAATTTTTTAATTTTTTTTTTTCCTAGAGGCTGCATAATAAAAAGTAAAAAAGAAGAAAGAAAAGCAAACTTGTCACAAAAAGAGAGTTTGTGTTTCCAGGTTAAAACAAGCATCAGGGGTATGGAGAGGAAAGGAAGCAATTCCAGCTGAAATGTATGACAGGCTCCCCGTGGGAGAATGCTTGAGAAGAGGAGGCAGCATTAATATTTTTAGGTTTATAAAGACACTTGTGTTGTTTAAGGAAGGATATCAAAATGGTAGCACAATAAGACTGAGCTCTCATTTGGGGGATGTTTCAGATTGTCTGGTTCAAATAAAATTCTGCTTACAGTTGTATCTTATTAAGCGTACTGATGGGTGTCCTGATGGGAAGCACCAGTCAAACTTGCAGTTTGTGCATTTCATAAATTTTGACAGAGGTACAACAAGCAATATACAAGCTTCAATCAGACCTGGTTTAATCTGGAATGTTACTTGCTCATCCCACTGTGTACTGATGAAGCAGGTCTTTCAGTCTGTTAATTCACAGTAGGTATTTGCTTGAGAACCTGGTCATGAATTTAAGGTTGATCAACACAGTGGTTTGGTAATGGTATACACTACACATACAAGTGGAGGAGCTGTCAAATACTTCCTAACACAGTTTATGTAAGAATAACACAAAACACTAGGTCTTGAGATACACAAGGTTTTGTACAGATGGAACAGAGGATTTATTTTGCCCTAAAGCACAAAATAATTTTCCTTATTTCTCTCGGGCGAGAGGGCAGGAGTCAGTATATATAGACAGACAACACCTATAAACAAAGTGACAGATAAAAATATGACTTTTTAAAAAAAATAATATTTCAGAAAAGAAAAAATATGGAAAAATATTATAGTTTTAAATAATTCTATGAAGACAAAACCTAATCTAAAATATTTTACTTCTATTTTTAACAAGGCATAGTTATTTAAAACCCTTCAAAGAACAGGCTGTCACTTAGGTAATGCAAAGATTCTATTTTCCTGTACCCCTTAATTAAAATGTACCTACAAATGTAAAATGAAACACAGAGGATATTAAAATACTGCAAATAAACCTGCACTAATGTACTTAGTATCTGATTTTGTTACCACAAATGACATTTGTGCAAAGGAGGTATAACATATACTGGCAATAGAGAAATTAAATATTTTACAGAAACGTGATACTTATATCCATTAACAATAAGTACTTTTTCACACTGAGAACTTCGAATGCTGAATTATTATTTATGTTATTGATCCAAATAATGATGACTTTCAGTTGTCTTGCTCCAGGAAGCAATGTGAGAGATCTGGGTGTCCAAATGCCTATGGGCAATGAGAGATTGCCTCAGATCTCAGATTAATAAGCTTCCTGCCTATGAAATTGCTTCCTCATTAATGTCTTGCTCCTCTAAAGTTTTTACCATGTTGATATTAAAAAAGCTGTCCTAAAGTAGTTGAAAAAAATATTAATATCACTCTGAAATTAAATAGATACATGATCACCATGATTATTTTCTTTACATTCATTCATTTTATGTTTTTACTTAAAACAAAAACTAGAAATATTTTTCTCCATTTCATTCAATTTATCTTTCTATAATATAATTGTTAAAGATTAAGACAACACAAATTGATATAATATTGAACAATAATGTAATGTGCTGTATAAATTTATAAGGAAGCAGACATTTCACCTGATCAATTACAAATATTGTTGAATCTTTTTAAATTACAAAATTTTTTTACCTGTAATCCAGTTATATGTATAACCAGCCTCAGCAGTGTCTTCCTTCTCTGGCAGAACTATTGTACAGAATTATGAACTGCTTTTTATATCTGTAAATATATGTATGCTGTACATGAAAGGCTGAATCAAAGTAAAATCAGTACATATATTTCATTCAGTAAAAGAAGATATTTTTGGTTTTAACGAAATGTTGACATTTCTTCTTTTAAGGTGTAAGTTTTGGATGCCTTCTATCGTCAAGCTTTTTCTGTCATCTTTGCTTTCATTATCCAGATGAAACACTAATCTTAAAGAAATTAGGATTTTAGTTAAAAGTTAAAAGAAACTGGGCTTGAGATAGTTACCTGAAACTTAAATAATTGATCGCCTGTCAATTTATGTTTGCTCAGCTGTGCTTGCAATGGGAAAGGATGAAACTAGTTGTTAGGTCCAAAGAACATGAACAATTGCAACCAGAAACTCATTCTTTGCAAGACTGGAGTTGCCCCAAAAGCCAATTGTATTGTCATTAATAGAAAAGGTCAGGGCAAGGAAGACTATCCTTACTGCCTCCATCTAAGACCCATCCCCACAAAAATGACCCCAGACGTAATTCAAGAAGCCAACCATGCATGCTTAATAGCCATCAAGCTAATTACCATGGGAAGCAAGAGATGGGAGGGGTTGGTATTATGAATATGTATTTGTTTAAACCTTTTGTCAATAAATAGACTCTGTGACCACCTGTAATTTCGCAGTGTGTACTAGGGGGCTACCCCACGCTGCTGCCCAGAGCTGAATAAACATACCCTTTCTAACTTTAAATTTTTAGAGAGTCTTTTGTCTGTTGCAGTTGAGTATTGTTATTAGGCCAATACTCATATTTTGGTGAATCACAGATGCAGAAATTACCGTGATGGGAACAGTGAGTGGAGTTATATTCTAGGCTGGAGTCAGTAGGACAGAAAAGAACACTGACATATTATGTAATTAGCTACTGCCTGTAAGATTTCACACAGTCACTTTGGGGTCCTATAATAAGGTAGAATTTAAAAACGTCTTATTATTATGTGTTTTCATTGGTTGATTTTTGGGGTTTTTTTGTTAAATCTTTGAGTGAAAAAAATGTTTGCTAATAGGAATTATTTAATCTCTCAAGAATTATCTCTTTGCCAATCTTTTCTTGATTCCTGGTCTTCTCTAACGTCTTAATTGCTTTGCCTGTTTTAATTATGAGTACCAGTTTAAAAAAATGAATTTAAATAAATATTTTTATTTGATTAACAAAAATATTTGGAGTGGATTAACGAGATTCTTCATAAGGACAAGTAATGTCAAATGACATTTTCAATGTCATGTTCCCTTTTAATAGCTTTGAAGCCTTTGATCTTGTTTTCATCTCATTAATAACTGTGGTATTTGATAACAGTGTATTGTAAGAAACACTGTTAGTGGAAAAAAAGTGCATTTTGATGCCTTTTAAATTCTTTATTTCATTACAAATTAAGATTTTTCAACTATATTCTTCCTGAATAAGACAGAATCAGTTTGTTTATTACTATGAGCATTTTGGTTGGGATATTAGCTGAAAATCCTAATAACACATAAAATAAGACATGATATGTTCTTAAAAGGTCATCAAGACATTGTCTTCCCTAAAGGTTACTATTCTGTGCTGAAACTAATTTTGTGTTTGACCTGCCCTATTAAAATCTTCACTGACAGGGATTCTTTAACCTCTTTACAAAATATCTTTCCATTATCCACTATCTCTATATTTGGACAGTATTTTCAACAGTATGTTTGTATTATGGCTTGCAGATGATCTGATTTAAAGCAGTTTGTATTTCTATTGTCAAAAATTTATCACCACTTGCTTCTACAGTGACTATTTGTTTTCTGGTAATACCTTTACCCTAGGGCAAAATTTACACACCTTCACTGGCCTTTGTTTGGCAGTTCACAGCTACCAAATAAGTGCTGGAGGTGGAAATAAACAAACAAACCAAAACCAAAACCAAAACCAAACCAAATCAAGCCAAACAAAACCAAACCAAACCAAAATCAAAACAAAACAAAACCAAAATCATAACAACAACAACAAAACCCCCCGTCCCCCCAAAAAAAAAAAAAATTAAAAAAAAAAAAATACCCCAAAACCCCACAACTCAAACAAAAATCCCACAACCATTAAAATGTGCCCCTGAAGTTTTTAGTTAGTGCATATCTGAAAATTAGAACCAATATACACAGGTAATATACGAATATGCAGTAGACCATGAGAAATATTACTCTACTTCCTGCAAAATTTCAGGATCACTGCAGCTTGAATTTTCTTTGCAGTACTAGATGGAATACCAGGAAAAATATAATTAAAAGGGGTTGGACAATAACAGTTAACTGTTAAACTGTTAAACTGTTAACTGTGATAAAATTAGTGGATTACCACCTGGCTTTACATGTCTAACAAGATCTGCAATGGTTTTACCACAAGTTCATCACCCACCCTGAGAACGAATTATTTGAGCAGTAAATTTTTTTATCTTTAGATGGTTTAAAGTAAAAATTATCTGAGTTACAAGCCTTAGTGTTCTGCACTGGGAACAGAGAAAGACTCCTGCAGAGGACAGTTCTGTAAATTATGTTAGCTGGTTACAACCCAGTGAGACAGAAGCAAAACAAGCTAACAGTGTTTATTATTTACATTGGTAGTGTGGTTCGTGTGTTACCAACATCTGGTACACAGAAAGACAGGAGTGGGACTGCTATCAATGGAATTATATAAACAGATAATATGTCTATAATGTAAATTATATTTTTTTCAGTGTCCCATTGTGAATTCTAGAACAGAACACAGTCAGTCACTTTTATGAATCTTAAAAAAAACCCAAACCCAAATAAGCAAAAATACCCCCAGTAAATTTTATTTCCAATAAAGTTTCCATAATTTTGGAGTGCCTGCTTCAATGCCAGGATGCTTATACTTCCAGATAACTCATTAAGTTCCATCTTTTGTATTAAAAACATACCCGAAGATGGTACGTTATTATTATATTTGTCTGAGAAAGAAGATAAAAAAAGAAGTTTTTTGTTCTTGCTGGGAATTTTACAAGGATAACATTAGTGTATTTACTCATTTAGTATAAATTTTATTCTGAAAAAAAAATTTCTCTTGATTACTGATACTTGAAGCATCCTTTAAAAAATACTTTAAATTCAAGCCATAAAACGTGAATTTATATGTAAGTAATTATACAGCTCTTCTTAGCATTTGTCTACTTGTGGTACAAGTGAAGAGAATGGGTGGCAAATTGATATTAATCTCTGTACTGAAAGTAAGATATATAGGAATAGAAAAGAACTCAAAATCAGCTTCATTTTAAAAAATAGGTTAAATAGGAACAAGTAGATTAAAAACACGGTCTGTTATAAACTGTTGCGAGAATGCACAAGTTGATTTGAAGGGTAAGAAAATTACGGAAATGTTTTGATAGGTACTTCTAAAAAAGGTTCTGAGCTGCAGACTAGAAAAGAGGAAAAACCTGTAGACTTCACCAGAACTAGAAATTAGCCTGCTCTTTCCATTAGGTTATTTTTGAACTTGTGTTGCAAAAGTAGTTGAATTACAACTATTTTCTCCAAGGAAAATGAGCTGGTCAAGCACCAAAACAAAGTCAAGAGGAAGATAGCTGTGTAATGTTGAACTGTGATTGGCTCCTCTTCCACTAGGAATTACTTTACAAAGGATTTTCTTAGAAACTGAGATTACCTCTGGAGAGAAGGGAAAGAAGACTCATTATGTCACATACAAATCCATTCTAGCTTTATTATTTAAACTTTGGTACTTTGTGATCTAAAAGCACCTTAATCTGCATAAAGTTCCATAATATTATATGTATAATATAAATAAATTTATATGCCACATTTTACAACGTTTAGCCTGGGAGGGAAGCTATTTAATTAGTTTCATAAGAAATGTACATTTGATTTAGATTTACAGAATGGTGTCTAATCTTTAAGGAAAAATAAAAGAGGAAGGAAGAAATCTTTACCTACCTATATAGGGGGTGTCTCCAGACTTTCATAGGACAGGCTCTCTCTTCTCTTTTTCCCTCTATCATGAATTTACTAATTTGTTTTAATAAAAAATTTGTAGCATGAGCAACTTAATGAGCTATTTTCCAGAAGCCAAATGCTAAAATTTATTACACACAAGTAATGGCGGTTCCAGTTTACATGATATAGAAGAGATCAGTAGGGATAAATCTCTAGTGGGTTAGCTCCAAAATAATCATTGAGTTTTATCCTATTTTATCTATGGCATGTATATTATAAAATGCACTGTGTGAATAAGTAGTATTCATGTATACCACATCAATTAGCCCTGAGGCTAAGAAGCCAAAATCGATGTTTGATGTTTACATATAGAATTGAATAAGAAATGTACTTACTGTATTAATGAGTTTAAACTAAGATTCCCTATTAATAAGTCATAGTCTCTCATACAGCCTGGGGAGACACTAAACTACAATATAAATAATATTTGCTTTATTAATGTAATCACTGATGGATAACAGAAGTATAGAAGATTAAATATTATGAAACAATATATTGTATATCTTAAAACCAAGAAGATCTCTGATTTACCAAAAGGACCCAAAATTTAAAATGATTTAAAGAGTTTTGGAAGCTAAAATAATTGTACATTTTATTGAATACTTGCAAGATTTCATAGACTCTGTGTACAGTATGTATATGTAAAAAACAAAGATCGTGAGACTCTGCAAAATTATTATGGGTCTGTAGTGATTTATTCCCTGTAGGCAGCTAAGCATCACAGAGCTGCTCATTCACTCTCCAACACTGGGATGAGAAAGAGATTGAGAAGTAGAAAAATGCATAAATCATGTGGGTTGACATTAAGGTTGTTTAATAAATTTTTAAAAAGCTGTACATACATGTAAAGCAAAATAAGGAATTAAGTCACTCCTTCACATCAACAGTGTTCAACATTGTCCAGGAAAGCAGGACTCCATCTCGTTTAACAATTACTCGGGACAACAAATGACATCTGGAAATCCCCACCTTTTCTGCTTCTCTGTAGCTCTTATCGATGAGCCTGACTCCACATGACATGGAGTATCCCTTTGTTCTGTTGGGTCACCTATCCCACCTCTGTCCCCTCCCAGCTGCTTGTGCACTCCCAGATTCCTCACTGGTGGGGCAGTTTGAGGAGCAGGACAGGCCTTGATGCTGTGTAAGTACTGTTTAGAAGTAGCTAAACAATCAGCACTGTTTTGGTAACAGACCAAAAACAGCACCATATGACCTACCATGAAGAAATTTAACTCTGTCCCAGCTAAAATCAGTAGAGGTTGGGAAGATGAAACTGATCAGGAAGTGTTCTTATTTTGTGTTATTACACAGATTCAGAATTCACAGAAACATACACACTTCACAGTAACTCTCAAACTAATCTATCTGCAGTCCAGTATGGCTTGTGTTACCTTTTTCCCAACTTGAAAATGAAACTCAAATTTAGTAAGGAGGTAATGTAAGAAAGCCTTCAGGGGCAGTTATGGAAAGATGTCCACCAAAGTCCACCCCTACACAGATGAGGACTTTTTTATAGGTTTCAAGAAATTATCATAATTGATAGAAGGGACCAATTAGGAGGACAAGTGATGATCCAATTCCTATCTCCAGGTCAAGTCCCTTCTCTGGAGCACCTTTTTCAGCACTAGCTCTAGTTTGTCATGACAATGTATCACCAAGAGCTGTTCTCAACCTTGGATCCTGGGAAGAACCAAGATAGCCTTGTACTTCCTGGCACTTGGAGCTCTGGAATTTGTTTCTTTTTGCTTAGGGATAAGGCCATGGAAAAGAACTGGGAAAACTAGTCACTAATACAATAGACTACAGAGCTACAAATACATGTGAGAAGAATATAGAAAACATATAAAAGAAAAAAAGGCAAAACCCAAATGGCATCACTTGAAGTGAGACTGTTCCAAGAGAGGTGCTGGTCTGTTGAGTTATTGGATTACTAAAAGAAATCCAGACCATCTTCTGCTGTAGGCTACATAGCCTGTGCTCAGAATCTCATGGCACAAGTCTCTGTCATGCTGGATTGGTCCATATTTTTTGAGAGTTTAGTTTAATTTATTTCAAATCCCCCATTGTCTTTGATATGTTTTCCTATTTTACTTTTCATGTACATGTTCACCTCTCATCTCTCTATAGGATTCCTTTGAGTCTAGTGTTTAGCTTCCTTCTGTCAGCAAGCATAGTCTGTTATGCCACAGTCTTGAGCAGTGTTCTATAGGTCATAAAAATTTCATCTTAAAAGAGAGATGGGATTCCACCTAAACAAAACGTAATAACTGTCACTAATTTTCTCAGTTCTGCTCTGGTACACCTAAGCAGCAGAACTTTTTTTTTTTTTTTTAACTTATCCAGAAGTATATCACCTTCATTATATCATAAATTAATCCTCTATTTGGAAATTTGCTATTTTACTAAAATTAATTTTGATGAAAGGATAAAAGCAAACTACAGCACAAACTTTCTTCCTTCACTACTTTTTATTCCAGGTTCAGCATTGGTTTAGTACTGCAGATTTCAAATACATGACATTAAAGATGAATCAGGTGTATTATTCTGAGCAGCTGTTTGAGACTGCAAAAAATACCACATGACTTTCAAAACCAGATCTAGATGGGTTGGATTGCTAAGCAAAATAGAAAGCAACTTCCATGCATGCGTATAGTGAAGACCCAAAGCCAAAGAGCTCTGTTTAGCTAGATCTAAGAGTAACCATTAAATCTGCTGATTTAGACTTTAAGGTGCAATATTAGATTTACTGTTAAGTTCAAAAAAATTTTGTCTGCATTCCTAAATTTCTCATGCAAATTCATTTAATTCAATTGGCAGTTTTCAAACCCTGGTCTTCAGAGAGAGCAAGGAGGACCTAGTGAACTACCTGCCTGTCAGGCTCAGCCCCATCCCCAGAGAGGTGACACCTCGTCCTGAAGGACATTGTCAAGCACATGAAACAGAAGAAGGTGATCGGGAGTAATCAGCAGGAATCCAGCAAGGGGAAATTATGTCTGACTAACCCAATTGCCTTCTATGACAAGACAAGTTGGTGACTAGATGATGAAAGAGCAGTGGATATTGCTCTACCTTGACTTGACCAAGGTTTTCAAAGACTCCATTAAAATTGCCAGCAGGTCATGGGAGGTCACTCTATTCAGCATTAGAGAGGCCACATATGGAGGGTTCCTCAATATAGGAGAGACATGAAGCTCCTGGAGCAGGTCCAGTTGATGCCTATAAAGATGATTATGGGACTGGAGTATCTCACCTTGTGAGGAAAGACTGAAGGAGCTGGTGTTTCTTAGCCCAGAGCAGATGACCGAGAGGGGATATTATTGATGTATACAAGTATCTGAGGGAGGGGAGCAAAAGGTTGGACCCAGGCAACAAGAATGGTGTTAAGCAATAGGACAAAAGGCAACAGGCAGAAACTGGAACACAGAAGTTCCACCTTAACATGAAGACCACTTCTTTACTGTGCAGGTGACTGTGGAACACATTACCTGGATAGGTTTTGGGGTCTCCCTCACTGGAGATATTAAAAAACTTTCTGGACACAGTCCTGTGCAAATGTGCTCTGGGATGACCCTTCTTGAGTAGGGACATTGGATCAGATGACTCACTGTGGTGCCTTCCAACCTGGTCCATACTGTGATTTTGTGAGTCTGTGAATCTGTGATTCTATGATGTGTTTTCTCCCATTTAGTGTATAAACTCATTTCAGTTTTGCATATACATCGCTGTTTTCAATAACAGATATCTTTTTGGACCTGCTACACCATCTACACTGCTGAGTAAGTCTCTGGAAAGACTAGAAGATGTTTTCTCACCAGGTTCATGGGAACATGCACAACAATTCTTAATTTTTGTTGTTTAAATACATAAGCAGTGTTAACATTCTATAAAACAAAACAGAACCCAACAGTCAAGAGCTTATGTCACTGTGATCACATAAAGTTATCTAGGAGTAATACAGCATTTATGAAAATTACCCAGTAAATAACAAATCAGTTAGAAGGAATTAACAATATGAAAAATTGTAATTATGATACTTATATTTTTGAAAGTTGCATTCCTGGAATTTTGTCTGAGATATGTAGATACAAATAATGGATCTGGAAAAGGCAGAGGAAGGAACAGGCCAAATCGAGGGACAGAGAGGGGACTGCTTCAGTGTGCCATGATTTCATCCAAAAGCTGTAGGCTTTCACAAACGGAAAAAAAGACTGCCAGACCATATTGACTTGATACTTCAAAAGGTACTGGAGTACATTCAGTGCAAATAAGAAGTCTGCCAGAGTATTTTCAGGATGCAATATTGTCCATTAGTTTAACATACAGTCATTCATAAACTACTAGAAATTGAACTGGACATGAATTAATTTCTGAATGCATTTACTTGATTAAATTTTCCCAGTGTTAATTCCCCCATAAAATCACTGATTTTGGTTCACATAAGGGTTAGACTGATTTAACATTATAAGAAACATCTGAAAGACATTATTTCTGATATTAGAAGTACAGTGCTTACATTTTTTGTAAGAGACTGACAAATTTTAAACTGAAACATAACAAAAAAAATAATAATTTTAAAAAGGAATAATAGATTTTTAGAACTGTGAAAGCCTGAGTTTTAGAAGCAATGTCTAGACATGAGAGATTGTCAGTGTCAATAAAATCAGAATGAAAAGTGAATCAATAAAGCTTATGCTTAGCCTCAAGCATTTGCTTAAAATATTCTAAGGGGAAAGCAAAACTGGATAGATTTGATCTATACTGAATTTACAAATAAATTTTATAAGGAAACTGTAGGTTTCCTTAAATACCTACATATGTCTCAACTGCCTAAGGATATGTACTAGAACATAATTGTCATCCTCCTGGGTAAATTTTTTCCTCTTCTGTTCATGAATGATAAATAAGCATCTTTAGATAAATCAGGTATTTACTGCTTAAGTGGTATTCCTCCTGAGGGAAAGAGATAGCACACTTGTAGTTATACATATATATAGAATAGATATGTATTTCCTCACAGAGAAATTAAGACAAACTGAATAAGAGAAACTTTGATAAATTAACCAATTTGATGATGAAGAGATAGCAGTTTTAGCTACAGCAAGCTTCCCCACATGACTTTCTAAATATGTTCTCCTATAACTCTGCGAAGACCAACTGAAAAAATTGTATGTCTAATTATATGCCTAAGTTACTCCAGGTTTTGTTCAAAAGACAAAAAAGAGCATAAAAGTCTTCAATTTTAAATGGAAATATTAGATATTTTCCACAGCTGGAACATTAACCTGGTATGTCTGTTTACCCACTCTCTTTTATTGACTGTACTTTATGCTTTTGAAGGCATAAAGTAGCAGATAAAACCTTTTTCTTCACAGGAATCCTTGCACGAATGATCTAGTAAAGTTAGCTGGAGTTACAGATGCCTGTTACAATAAGTTAACATGTATATAGAAATGTAAATAAATGTTGGATTTTCCTTGGATTTTCTTGTATGTTGATGGACATGTGCATATTAAGACCTTTCAGAGTGCCAGAAATCCTTTGATTTCACCAGGAGTTATTGGAAGACTTTTCTGTTACCCTTGTTTGCACAATACAAACTCTTCAAGGAAATGCAGTGGTTTAGCTTTAGAACACTGAGGATGTGCTACAACTAAAGTACTGGCTGCTTAAGGTGACACAGAGACGGCTTTACAATTTTGGCACACTTTTAAAAAGAACAGAATGTCATTTTACTGTCAGGGTTGTTGAATCACCAAAAAAGGAAAAAATAATCAAACTAAATTAAACTACTTTGCAGATACTTTCTTCATAACACTCAAAATAGCAAACAACTATATGGATACTTGTAAGAAAGAAGTGGTGCAGAAATGAAAAAAAATCTGATTATTCTAGTTACAGGAAGTCTAGCAGATATCTCCCAGTCTTTGTTGTTTTAATGTTCTTTCTCAGGAGGTAACAATTGGGGTTTCTACTTGCATCTTCCAGCTTGAAATGTATTTAATGTTAATCAGTATAATCATTCATTGAATACAGACATTCTTGAAGAGCTGATGTCATAGAATACATTCAGGATTACTTCTCAGAGTGCACATTCAAGAAGAATTTAATCTTAAATCATATCCTTTCTCCTATTATTTTTGAGACGTTTTAAATTTCCTACAGCCTATACCTCCTTTGAGCTCTTCTAGTGGGCCACAAAAATGTAGTCCTTCATCTAAAATTTCCTCCATTCTTGTGTTACTTTCTTAGACAAAGTAGATGTTGGTTAACATTTCTTTGTTAGAACAGAAAGTGCAGCCACTGGCACTTAAGCAAGTAACAAGTAAACCTTCATTTCAATGCAGTATAAACGATTTTTTTCCTTTTGGTGAATGCTTATGTTTCAGTATTATATGTGTCTTGCAACCAAACTGTACATTAAAGCGTAGAAACAATTAATAAACAGATGTAACTACTTCATAACCAGTTTCTGAATAAGTATGTTTATATTACTCTGTAAAATCAGTACAGA
>PYHW01009760.1:342793-379666 GCA_013186435.1 Turdus rufiventris
TGTGGCTCTCCAGTCTTAATATGCATCAACAGAAACATCAACAGCGTTCAGGAAAACTGTGGTATCTTGAGAGGGATACAGAAAGTTGAAAATCTCTCTTGCAGTAACATCAATCCAGCATTTCATAGGCGGGTCTTGGGCAACATAAGCAGCACAAGAGCAATCCCTACATTTCCTAAAAGTGCAAAAGATGTGCTAGACCCTTTCTTTACAGTCTCAGTGCAAAGGAATGGGAAACATAATTGCTGAAACTTTACAGCTCTCTTGTTAAGACTAAGTGAAGAAACCTCCCTTAAAACCCTTCTCCCTCCATTTTCCCAAGCTTCTTTTTCCTTGATCCACCTCAATCTCTCCTGTTCAGTGTCTTTATGCTTTGCCCTAAACATCCCATAAGTCTTCAATATCCACAGAATGTCCTTTAACATTCTGTAAATTTCCACACAATTCTCAAATGCTCTTCCTCCTGTATACCATAGGTCTAAAGTCCTCATAGGCAATAGGCCTCTAGTCTGCAAAGAGCTCTGTGAAGAGAAACTTTTTGGTTGGCTACTGCTGTGTGGACTCACATCAGGGGCAATAATCTTGTTGTTCACCTTTGTTAGTCTTAGACCAGCTGGTTCCACATGGTCCATTTGCCTTCATTAGATTACTAAATTTTCTCCACCTGCCATTGTTTATCTGACCTTTACTGGGTCTTTGTATTTTTCTCCCTTAGCAATGTAACTTAATACTATTTTTCTAAGGATTAAAACTAATCTATAATAATTCAGCTGTTTAACTAATGAAAATTAAAGCAGCCAGCCAAAAAACAAATGAAAGAAAATATTTGTGAAAGTCCTCAACATAGAAAAAACCTCTGGGGAATAAAGGGATCCACAACTTCTATTAGCTGTCTTTTCAGGTTCCTATTAGGTTTGGCAGACTAGGTCAATGTGCTGTTCCAATCCCTAAATCACCCAGTCTTTAGAAGTCTAGGTTTACAACCTTGATGTGGGTCCAAAGGGGAAGTTAATAACACAGAATTGTCTGATTTGTATTCCGCAAATTTTGGAAATTATCCGAGGTGCAAGATGCTGTTCACTAAACACAGATATTTAATTTAGGATGTAATGAACTGTGATGTGAAAGACAATATAACGCCTATCATCCTAAAGCAAAGGTTCACATTTGTTGGGAAGATTTTTTTCCCAGAAGGGCTACTCCCTCTTTACTGACTGAAAACAGAGCCAAATGCAATTTGGCAGCTGAAATTCAGATTTCTAGTACTGGTTCAGATGCCATGAAGCATCTGAGAAAATTGTAAGGAGTTGGAAGATACGACAGACTTGAAGAAGACCCACAGCTCCTGAAACATAGAATTCCTGGAATCTGAAAGTTGAACATATCAAATTAGACTAGACAGCTCTGCATTGCCTAATCTTATTCCTTTAAATTTCCATACAGAGATATGGTGACTATCCATCCTACAGCCCTATAAAAATATCAATAAGGTGTACAGTAAAGCATCAAATACTAACAAGGAATTCAGTAAGCTATCAAAGGGTAGTTTCTACACAATTTTGCACACTGATTTTTCTTTTGGATAGTGTCCAAGTGCAGCATAATAGCAGTTTTGATAGAGTTTTGTGGAGAGAGAGTCTAACTGACTAAGTTGCAGCTCTGCTGAGACAGATCTTGGTGTACAGTAAGTTAAACAGAAGGAAGTGGTGTCACTTGGTGGTCATGAAGGAGCAGCAGACCAGGCTGTATCTGCATAATAAGGGAATTATTACCTGGTACTCGTTAGCTGCATCAAGAATATCAAATCTAGATTTAAACTTAACGGTACAAAAGGAAGCTGATTGCCTGGACTGAGTTCATTGGAGAGCCACCCATATGGTCAGGAGCTGGAGCATTTGCACTGAGAGAAAATGCTAATGTACAAGACCTCCTTTAAACTGGAGAAGGACGTGTGAGAGCTGAAGGGTGGTTTTCCAGTGTGTAAAGAGAGGTTACTGACAATGTCAGCTCATTACTGAAATGAATAGTGAGGGAAAAAGAGGCAGTGGCCACAAATTAAAACAGGACGTTGTAACTTGGCAAAATGAAAAAGTAATCTGTGACAAAAATTAAGAACTTTAATAAGGAGGAACCTAGTTGAGCCCTGGGTTGAGGCAGAGAAAATGCTGTTTTAAATTTTGATTTATATTAGCTGACATAATCTGAATTAATTTTCCCTTACTTAAACCTGTTTTGCTTATGACAGTAATTGGTAAGCACTGTCTTTATCTTAGCTTACAAGCTTTTTATCTTATTTTCTCCCCCTGTCCTTTTGAGGAGGGGGAGTAATTAAAATGTCTGGGTGGGGTTCTGGGAACTGTCAAAAGCTAAGTCTCCACATTCAATTACATAAATAGAATAGAGAAGCCTACTTACCTGTTCCTGCTCATCAATGTATTAGGTGTTTTGATACATTGAGTTATTAATAAAACCCAGAATAACAGGGAAGAAATAAACTACTTCAATCAGCAAAGAGTTTAGAGGAGCTTTTTTGTATCTTAGGCACATGCATTCATTCTTGTTTATGCTTCATGGGATCTAAGACTATTTTAAACATATTTGGAAAAACTTTAATACGTTGACCCCAAAATATTTCTATTAAATTCCATCGTCTCTATATTTCACTAGGGACAAAATTAGGACAAATTCTGTCTTTTCTTCAGGATAAACTATCTGTGATTTCTGAAAATACATCAGCCCCTGAACAATGAAAAATAAGTTCTTTATTACGAGAATGTTATTCTGAATGGCTGCCAATATTTAAACTATGTATATTGGAGGGAAATAGACTTTACCCTTACCAGATGGCCAGCCTATAAAATTTTCAATAGTAACTGCACTACATATTAGGAGCATAATCACTTCCATCACAATTGTTATGTGAACAATTTGAAAATAATAATACTGGCAGCAATAAGCACTGTGAGTAGTTTGACTGTGTACAGGGAGTCTTCATCAGTGTAGAAAGGTAGACTTCCCAGGTTTTTTCAAATTTTCAGCTAGGAGCAGTTGATAATGCCTCATTATTTCAGGAGATGTGTCTTAACCTCTGTATGTCAATGGTTCTATTTTGCACAGTCATTTGTGCTAACTCATCACAAAATCAGACGTCTGCAAGACTGTCTAAAACTACAAAACCAGAGAATTCTGGGTATGTTCAGTGAAATATTCTTCCCCCTTAGAGAATTGTACAGGGCAAAATAACAAAAATAAGCAAAAAAAATTGAGGTTGATACCGCCGGAAATTTTTACTGGTGGAAATAACTTAATGAGTGTTTTACTCTCAGCATAAGATCTTCAAATGGTGGATAGTAAGAATTAGATTCAAATCTGCAAAATTTTACTGTATAAAATACATTTCATAAATATAATTAGATGTAGGTAGATGTTATGGTTACTTGGTAGGAAAGGCAGTCATGGGAGGAAGTTCAATATACCTGTAGGTGCAGGGAACAACAGATCTCTACTTGAGTATTTAACAGACACCTGGGAAGAGTTCTGAGTTTGCCCACCCAAGTGAGACACTATTCAATGTTTTCTGGCATTAAGACACTGTCTTTGTGCCCTGGTGCCAGTGGGAAGGAATCACTGAAGTGGAAAGAATGCATTGTAATTTTTTTCTTTATTTTAAATGCTTATAAACAAAACTAAGTGTTGAATAAAACTGGAATCAGCTATCTCCTCTCACTCATTACAAAGAAACACTAGAAGGGTACTTTAAATTAGACACACTGTATTATGCTGTGGAATGAGATGGCATGCTGGAAAAAAATGAAGAGATTAAGTAAATGAGAGAATAAAGATGACTGTAATTTTCCATACTTTAATTTGCTATTTTTGAAAGCACTTTGAGGACTATTTTCTATTAAGAAAGGAAAAAGTTAGATAAATGGAGCACTGTGTAGCTGAAGTTTGATGGTGAAGTCTTTTACAACACGGTTGACAGAACTGTGCTTAAGATAAGTGATAAAAAGATTTTACAAAAGATAAACTTGGGAGTGGCATGACATCAAAATTAGGATGAAATTGCAGTGTGTAGACTAAATGGACTTAGATATCAAAATATTTTAGTCACAGATACCTGCAATTTTATGAATGATATTACTTCCTTGTTCAACAGGAGATACAATGTGGTCCAGAAGTTGGATAGGTTGTGGTAGAGCCTTCATCCATACTTTGTGTGGTGCTGGGCTAGGATCTGACTTCTGTGAATGACCTTGACCCTGGGAAACACTGGTTACAGGATCCCAATTTTGTGACTGTCCTGTTCACAGTCACTCGGTGTCTAACAAACAGATGCCAAGTTTTCTCTGGAAGATTCTGGACATATTCTAAACTTTCACAATGATTGATATGTTTGTATCTTTCATAACAACCAGTGCTGAGCAGTGTGTTTATGTGCAAGGTACATCCCCTATCATTATGACTAAGCTATGCCCTTGTCCTGTAAGTCTAACTAAAATTATGCTCACACAATTGTCAACCAGCCCTATTTTATGCTATCTGCACACAGTGTATGAGTGAGGAATACTAAGCAGAACAAATATGTGTAAATACACATGACATGAAAATAAAACTACAGATTTTCTAGTTTAATTTGATCTCAATGTAATCCAAAATTTTAGAACAAATAATTAAAGACTACCTGCAAACAAACAATTTAATAGAAAACGTAGCAACATTTAAGATCAATTTATAGAGAAAAAAAAATCCTTATATTTTATGTTTTTGATGGAGAAATTAAGCAAAAAGAGGACACATAATTTTAATAATTACGAATCTCAAAGTCACAAAATATTACATTAAATATGTTTCACTATTTCTTTCAGCATAAAAGTTCTGGATGTAGAATATTATCTAATGGCATATCATGGAAGGGTATTTGTGGTTGTTTTTCTTTCACCATCATAATAAAAAATATCTCAGGATACTTTAATTTGAGGCAGAGAAGCATGAATATTCCTGAAAAAGCAAGTAGCAATTTTATATATACTTCTTAATCACACTTTTCAACAAATGAGAAATTTTAATTGGAGGAGAGATAGAATACTTTAAAGTAATATGCAGGAACAGATATCTCATTTTATTGGAAAAGACTAAACCATTCAAAGCACTTATCTCAGAAAAATAGAGGAGTCTTTTTGATTACTACACACAGATTTTTGGGATTACCAGTGCAGGGCCAGGAGTTGTTATCCTTGCGAGTCTCTTTGAACTCAGGATTTTCTATGATTCTCTTTTTCTGACTCCAATCTAATTGGTGCTGATGACATTTACCTGAAACGTTGTGTCTGAATCTGGGCTTCACAGTGCAAGTACAATATGGACTTACTGGAGTAAGTGCATCATGGGGCTATGGGGCCACAAAGATGGTTAGGGGACTGGAACATCTTTCATATCAGATGGGATTGAGGGAACAGTTCTTGCTAAGCTTGCAGAAAATAATGTTTATGTATGAGTTTAACAAATTGTTTTGAGACCTGATGGAACAAAGGAGAAAAAAGTGAGCCAGGTTCCTCTTGCTCAGTAGTGCTCACTAACAGGACTAGAGGCAATAACCATAAAGTAGAAAATATATTAAATTAAATCTGAGGAATAGAGTTTTTTGTTTCTGTTTTTGTTTGTTTGTTTTTAATTGTCAGTTTGACTGGCCACTGGAACTGGCTATCCAGTGAGGCTGTGGGAATCTTTGTCCTTGAAGAATTTTAAAACTCAACCAGGTATTGTCTTGAATGCTGCTGTAGTTGCCCTTGCTTGATCAGAATCACTTGAACTAGAGAATCTCAAGAGGTCACTTTCAGACTCAATGATTCTGTGAATATAATGTGTTGTTACCCATGTACATTTTCTGGGGAAAGGAAGGGAAACAAACCCTGTAAGTCAGTTAAGTCGCTAGATAGATTCTTCAAATCAAAATTGTAACTTTATGCTGAGTGAAATAGAGATACATAAACTCTAAATCTCAATTTTTATACTTCACAGAAACAATATTAAATCTCTTTCAAAAATTGATGTATAATATTGTCACAAAAAAAAATCTGGATAGAATGTATCAAATACTGTGTCTGGAAAATACCTTTCAAGGATTCAGTGCTAGTGAAGTCTTGGAAAATTACAATGACAGAAGCTTGTAGCTATTCAAATATGTCACTAATGATCATTTGTGTGCAAGTAAAGAGCTATTTCCTGTAAGAATTCAATCACAAAATGGGTTCAATCACTGTAACACTACAAAATTGTCAGATTCACTGGGTTATGATACCCATATTGTAAATGTATTGGTTTCAAATTCTGTTACAGGAGGTCAAAAGAAGAGATATTTTTTCTGTGAGTTGAACTTTGGCCAAGGTAAAGACTGTGTTTCTACTGCATGTGTTAGCACCTTAAAACTCCCATATAAATTACAAACTTTAATGCTAATTCAAATCTACCTGGTAGCAATGCTAACTGAAACTGTAGAATTGTACTTAATCTGCACAAACCCAGTAATGTTGATAACTATTTTTGCTAAAATTTGAGGTAGAATTAACAGTTTCAATACAGCTTTTAAAAATCTATATGAGTCCTATATGAGGCTGAGCATCATGTCCTTCTTCAGATTGATATGGTTAAGGAGATTCCTAAAATATTGCTAAAGTTAGAAGATTAAGTGGAGATAGCTGGTCAATAGAAGCAATTATCCCTCTATATTGGTGAGGCCTCACCTTGAATACACTGTGCAGTTCTGGGTGCCAAAATTTAAGAAGGATGTCAAGGTAATTGAATGTGATCAGAGGAGGGCAAGAAAGGTCATGAAAGGGCTGGAAGGAATGTCCCATAAATAGTAGGCCAGGACTTTGGATTTGTCTAGTTTGGGGAAAAGGAGGCTCAGCAGCGACCTCATTGGTCTCTACAGCATCCTGACAAGGAAGAGGGCAGGGAGGTGTTCATCTCTTCTCCCTGGTACCCGGTGTTCATGGGAATGGTTCAAAGCTGCACCAAGAGAGGTCCAGACTGGACATTAGGAGATGTTTCTTCACTAAGGGGGTGGTCAAATCCTGGAACAGGCTTCGTAGAGAGGTGGCTGGTGTTAAAAACCTGTCAGTGTTTAAGAGGCATTTAGAAAATGCCTGTAATAACATGCTTTCACTTGATCAGCTCGAAGTGTTCAAACTGCTGGATTAGGTGATCACTGTAGGTCACTTCCAGCTGAAAAAGTCTGTTGTATTCCAAGAAACGAAATAAGCCGCTGTCAGGACACATCAAGTGCTGTTTAGTGTGGAAACAGTTGTAATAGCCAATGTAGACAATGAAGTACTAGAAAAGTATTCATTGCAGTACAAGTTTATATTTGATCGCCTGAATAATTCCTTAGGGTCCATTTTCTATGTTGACCAGATATTCATTTCAGCTGCCTGTTCACTTACATCCTGTGCTCTCCAATATTTTCCATATTTTCTAAGATATCAAAGACACCCACAGAGTATAATTTCATCTTACTAAGGTCATTTGGGAAGTTTGGAAGATTGCATGCTAGGAAGAAAATAAATATACATTCACATATCTTTATGTGCAACAAGTTGATAAACATTTTAAAATTATTATATAAATGAGAATCACATGTTTTATAATAATTATGTAGTAATATATATGAACAAAAATGCTTATTTCTCCAGCTAATTAATTTTTCAAATTAAGTCAATAACATTTTGTTATCTGACTTCATTCTGTACTGCAAAGACATAACTATCATAACAAAATTAAAGCGTAGTGTTGCAACTACTGAATTACTGAAATTCTTTCAATGAGATATATTGATTCAATTTAAAAACAAAACCCTGAACAATATGAATGAATGTTAAATTTTAGTGGAAGATTGATCTAGTAAAATATCTGTACAATTAAATTTTTTTAAACATAAGAATTTTCTTCAGTTTCATTGGTTCTTGCTTTCAGTAGATTTCGGTAGATTTCAACACACATGAAGTATCGGTAGTATTTTGCAGAAATATTAGTATGTAGAAAATAGTCTTAAATACTGTAAAAATAAAATCCATAATAAGCATTGAACCTGTGAGTTTCCTAAAAAGTTGCTGATTTAAAGTATTCATGTTATAAATGTTGAGTGCTGTTGATGGTTGGTTTGGAACATTGTTAAAGGAGGGATAGAAAACACTACAAAGAAGTAAAAATATTGCAGCATTTTGTGATAAGTTTTGGTAAATGGAGCATGTATTTTTGCCTCTCCAGACATGGAAATGTATCTACAACATATAGGACAGAGTTTTGGAGTCACACCACTCTCTATATATAGTTGTCTATCACATGGACACATTTTTAATCAAACTGAATACCTTATTAACCAGATATCTATTTCTGGTTGGATGAATCATGTATCAAAAGTTCAGAACAATGAACAATATCCACAGTATAGACCTCTGAAGTTAGTCGCAATTAATTGCATTCTGAGAGTCATCAAAATGATTAATTAGAGCATTAGTATGCATCAGACTACAAGAAAATCTGTAAATTTCAAATAATATATTTATCCTTGAAATAACTTCCTGAGCATCTTGTGGCATAAGTGGGGCATAATTTCTAAGCAGTCCAACTAATATTCATTCTTTTATATACTTGATAATTTACTCTTTAATAGCTTAGTAGTTGACTAATTTTTAAGGTCACAGAATTCTTTTTCTTTTCTTCCTGAATTCAAACCTCTGAAGTGAACATATTTTTAATTGCCAATATTATTATAAGTGCTATTATGCCCAGAGATATTTCTGGCTATTCCATTCATTAGTTCATTATCAAAACCAAAGACATTTATTGTTTGCATCTCATTGCATTATATTACACCGTGTGCAATGGTTTAGAGACAGAAATAACAAATATCTAGTATATATACTTTCATTTGATATTCTTGTCTGATAGTATGTTTCCTTGTAGTGAGGGAATGTTTTTTGCTTTGAGGGAAAAAACCTTTATGAGTTAGAAAAGGACACCATCTGCAACTAATAGAACATTAACAAAGAAGCATAAAAAAGCATTTTGGCAAAGGAACAACACTGATATATATCACAATTTTCTCAGGGAAACATCTTTGTAGTCTGAGAGGTAATTAGGACAACTAACTCTCTCTTCAAGGAAAGAAAGGGCATTATTTCTAAATAATTGAAGATAATAAAAATCAGCAGTAGGCAACACTCCAGTGAGCTAGAGTTTGGTTAGACTTGTTTTTCTCCTAAATGGCAGATGGACTTGAGTTTCAGTCAAGCTTTTCAGGGTTTTATTTTGGTGGAGGTTGGGGGTTGTGGTGTTGTTTGGTTTTTTGTGCGGGTGCAATGTTTACGTAATGGGTCACATGAAAAATTGAAATACACAGTATTCTAAGGTGAATGCAATAGTTTAACTTTAAAAAATGCATGGCAAGTTTTCTTGTAAATTTTGAAACTCTCTTCATAAGTAGTATGCAGGCTCGTAAAGAAAAAGGAAGGCTTTGAAAAGAATAGTAGAAGGCTGAAAGAGCAAGTTTGGCTTTTATAAATTTTCCTTACATTTTGTCCTCTCCCTCTTTGGCAATTTTGTGATATTTCCAGGTTCAGTGGTTCACAGTCCAATTTTTAACTATCTGTCTCATCTTTGGGAATGCAGCTGGACTCTGAACTACAGAAAAAACATCGAAGAACCAGTTAGGAATAGTAAATATCCCCCAAAATGCTGTCACTTGTTCAGTTAAGTTTTTTCCTAAACAAAACTAGCCCAAACCTCAGTAAATACCAGAAATAATTTATTTAGAAAATAAATATCTGCAAATGCAGTGGATCAAACCTCAGACACTGGAACATTTGTAATGTCATTTCCCAAGAACATTTTTATGAAGCAATATTTTATGAGGGAATATTTTATGAGGGAATAAAGACAAACAAACCCTCACAAGATTGCATTGAAACTCACTGTAAATGTATACTAGTGTAGTAAATAATTTGCCATGTTTAGTGATTAAAAGGTGCTTGCTTTTCTTATATGTCAAATGTTTGCTATTTAGTCACTCCTTTCTCAGATAAAGTATACTAAATTATCAATCAGATGTTTTCTATGCTTAAAACACAGCACAAGTCCATAAAATGTCCATAAAAAGCCCATAAATGTGTGTGTGTGTGTGTGTGCGCGTGCACACATTTATTTAAATCCCCTGATATCTGTGAGCAGTGTCTATCCCATAAAACAAAATTAGACTGGCAAAATGATCTGACAGCTTTACTTAAGATTTTACCACTAACTGAATGCTCTTCCTCTTCTCATGTGTTGAAGATCACCTGCCTTAAAAATTTGGCAGTTTTTACAAACAAAAAAAACTTGAAAAACTTTAATAAATCCTGCAATAGGTACTTTCATTTCAGTTCATGGCTCTAAGCAATAAGAGATTATATGCTATTTTTATAGCATAATCACGAATGTAAAACAAGTAATTTTTTTTTCCCTACTGACTTTCCTCACCCTTAAAAACCTTTAACACAAACATTTTTAAAAATTTTTTTTAAGAAAAGTAAGGACTGTGAACTCTGTTATTTTTTCTCATATGATCAGGCTTCGGAGAACAGTAAGTACAATTTTTTGTGATAGACTGATCACTTGGAACTCTGATTTTGCCTCCTCATGGCTCCTTGATTTTTTTTCAAGTTACTACAATCACAAGTTAGAATCAAAAGGTACAGAAATACGAGAAAAAACAGTTCTGTCTTATAGTCTGATCTGCCAAAATTTAGCCTACATTCAGTGTTATTTGGACTGAATAAACAGCATTGCAAAAACCCAAGACTAGGCACACAGCCTTTAAAGTAGCATAGATTGCTGAAAAAAGGATAAGCTAAAATTACCAGATGAATGAATAAAAGATATTATAGTTGTAAATATGCAGTTAAAATTACTTGATTTGCAGTTGCCTTGATAATTTCCAATTAAGCATCTGAAGACTAACGTATTAGCATATCAATAGGAACATAATTGCATGTTCATTCTTTATGTAAAATTGTACTTGTTACATGGCAACTTAATTTCACATTCATTACCCTCGTGTTAGGTTTAGGTCTGGTATGTACTTTCAAATCTGTTTCTTTACATGGGCCCTTTAATGATAAAGCTACAGCAAGTATCATCAATCAAGAAAATATTATTGTCTATCAATATATAAATACATTCAAAGACTGAGTAATAGATCAAAGGACACTGAAGTGATGCTAGAGCTCCCTGAAATGTAAAATGTCTGTCTAGTTAATGTTTTATTTTAGCAGTAACTTACAAAGCTAATATCAATAAGGTTTCTAAAGAGGAGTTACGAGATGGAATAAGGTAGTACTTTAGGACCAGTTATTTCAAAAAAGGTTTTTGGTTAAAATCCTTAAGATGTTGATGAGAACAGAAATATATTTTGGTAAAAATCACGAAGAAGCAAAACTGTTTAGTAGAGCACTGCTAGCAAAGAGCAGGACAAAAACTTCTCTGATACAAAACCACCATGGAGAAAGATGGTAGGTAACGTTCAAAAGAATAGTTGGATTTAAAAACAGTACCTTTGTTGGATTTGGCTGGGATACAGTTAATTTTCTGCATAGTAGCCGTTGTGTTTTGAATTTGTGCTGGAAGCAGTGTTTTCCTTACTGCTGAGCAGTGCTTTCATATGGTCAAGGCCTTTTCTGCCCCCCACACCACCCCAACAGGGAGTAGGCTGGGAGTGTGGACACAGCTGGGACAGCTGGCACAAACTGACTGAAGGGACATTCCATACCATATGGCATCATTTTCAGCATACAAAAGTCAGGGAGAGTTGACATTGAATAACTTGTCTTTCTTTTATTTTCCTCTCTAGTCATTTTTTCGTGTGTTATTTAATTACTAAACAGTTTTTATGTCAACCCGAAGTGAGTGTTTTCTCACTTTTAGTTTTCTTATTCTCTTGCCTCCATCCTGCTTGGAGGGAGTGGTAGTGAGTGAGCAAGATGTTTGATTCTTATTTCGTAGTAACAGTTAAATCATAGCAGTAAATCCTGCACCTAATCCCAGATTGCAATATTCCATGTTTTGGAGCTAGTTTGATGTTTTTTGAACATGAAATTAAAGTTTGAGTTGAAGAATTAAAGAATTATATTCAAGAACAAATTTAAGTACCTTAACAAAGGAAAATAACCTTGCTTTTTATTCTCTTTAGTAGTCTAACACTGCCTGAAGGAATAACTCATGAAGTAACATTCTACAGTTACTGTTAAACTGTTAAAGGATTTTGAAAACTGTAATTATTTCCTTGCCTAACATTAAAAACGTTGTGCTGAAGAGAAATGCTATAGATTGATAGGTGATCTTGTTTTCTTATAGATTTGAATCCAGGTCTTTGAAATTGTCAATCTAAAAAGCTAAATTATTTTTATAGTTGAACTATTTTAACTCTTATTCTGAAGACATGTTCAATTTCTTTTAATTCACTAGCTGCAATGTTTTCCTCTTCCCAGCAGCACAAAAAACCAAAATCTCATTCCAGTTCCTTTAAACTGTTAAATAAAAAAGTCAAACTTGATCTCCTTTTTCTCAAAACATTCCTTTTGCCAGAAATAGGAAAGGAATTTAAAATATTATTCATAACATGTCCTAATTTTTTATTTTAGAATTTTATGTTAATAGCTGAATTTTGATTTATACCTTTTTCTGTTAATAGAACTATTCACTGTAACACAAAGTGACAAGTCAGATAAAAGTCAGTTTATTTCCTCTTCTTTCAGTTTTGATGGATTGTAGCAAATTACATTATTGATTCCTTGAATTAAATGTGTGCAATGTGTAATGTTTACAAATACATAATTCCTTAATAACAGTATTAGAGTCTACTTGTATTACCTAAATATTCTTAATATATTATAATCTGAGAAAGAAAAGAAAGTTTGCTTTCCCTATTAGGAAGTTTCATTGAATATGAGGGAAAACTTTGCTGCAAGGGTTGCAGTCTGCCAAGAACAGACTGCCCAATTATGGCAGTTATAGCTGCTTTTGCTTATTATATTCTTGTTAATTTGTCCTTAGCTTGAGATATTACTATCTTCCTAATAGGGAACGTAAACTTTCTTTTCTTTCTCAGATTTGTTTCTGTTGACAGAATACACCCCAGGATACCACTGACCTTCTTAACAAGGACACATTGAGAGCTCATGGTTAACTTGTCCACCAGGACTCCCAGAACCTTTCTACAGAGCTCCTCTACAGTAGGTCAATCCCCATCCTGTGATAGTGAGTGGGGCTATTCCTCCCATGGTGCTGGACACTGCTTTGACCTTTGCTGAACTTCATTAAGTTTCTCTCTGCCCAACAGTCTAGCCTATCAAGATCTCACTGAATGACAGCACAAACTTCTGGTGTATCAACCACTCCTCACAGAGTTGGATCAACAGCAAACCTGCTGAGGGAGCCGTCTGTCCCTTTATCCGAGTCACTGATGTTCAAATTATCTACACTGGACCCTGTACTGACCCCTTGGGAACACTGCTTGTAACATATGCTCTTTGAAGAGTCAGAAACCAGTGTTTTCTTGAATATGCTAACATATATTCACCTTATTTTCTAATATTTCTATCACACAATAGACTGTCATGAAGATTGCCTTGCAATCTTTTTCCCATTATTCAGCTTTTTATGTGATGATTTAGATTATTTAGGTGAAATCCCTGACTATAGCCTAAGTATACATTTCATTGTATTTTCCATTTTTCTTATGGGATCATTAAAAACTGAAAAATGTATCATTATTAAACCATTGTAGCACAGCAACGTAACTTAAACCAAAAAGAATTAGGATAGAGCATCCTCCATCCATTCGTATACATTAGATGTGTCTAATTCAGAGTCTTCCATCAGGTGACTTTATATACTTTTCCCTTTTCTTCAAGAAGAATCTGCTATAGACAGTGTACGGCATTAACCAAATTTACTCATAATTTAGTGCTTTTTTCTTTTTCATATCGTGCAGAACTTTCCTTCTTCTCACCATGCCTGAAGCTTCCAGTAACTTCAGCCCCTTTTTAGAATGATAAACATTTCTACATAATTTATCCCAGTAATTAAGTCATAAATATGTCACACATATAATGTATAAGACGTGTTATAAATTGCCACTTTTGAAATGAGAAGATTAAGTGATTTGCCTACAGTGAGGCAGAAGCTTTCCTATGGTGGAAGGGATTGAATTTATTTCTATATCTATTCAGGAAGATATAGTCAAAATTATTTCCTAATAGCATATACTTCTTTCTACATAATCAATAATTTTATCTTGACATATTTACATTTGCTTGAGTTCTCATTTTATTTAACAGATTAAAAGGAAAAAAAAGATAGCTGACTAGCAGATAAAAACATTCATCTGAACTTGAGCTTCTGAAGACTGAATAACTCCTTTTTCAGTAACAGGATTAAATGTCTCTGGCCAGTATCCTCCTCTGAGCCCTTAGCCTTTCATTCACACAAACTATAGAAGATGCAGTGATTCTGACTCAAAGACTGCACTTTGGGGATTTAATGATCCACATAACACCTGACCTAGGAAGGCACATTGCACATATCAATTGACCTCCTCGATTGTGCTGTGCTGCCCATATTCCTTCACAGAATATGACCCCAGATAGCTGATGGTAATAGAAGAGCCTGGAGGCTGCACCCACTAGGCAACAGCAATATACACACTGGTCTATCTTTGCCTTTGTCATGAAGTGAGGCAACATCTCATAAAAACATCCTTTTCAATCACAGTCCTTATCAAAAATCTTATAAAACCTGTGAAGACCACATTACTCAAAACTGTCCCCTTGGACAGGACCTGTGCAGCAAACCATGGCCACACGAAGAGGTTCATCTAATGCTGCTTCAACTCAGGAATTTTAATATCAGAAGGAATGTATGATTTTCAATCTAGTTATTGCTTTTCACAGAAAGTTAATTAAATACATATCCTACTTGAGAGAATTTGATCCTTCCGGCACCCCAAAGAATCAGCATCTGTTAGTACAGAAGAAAAGAGGAGATAAGCAGACCATTTGCTTTCTTAAACTTTTTGTGAAGAATTTATAATTCCGAGATAAAAATACAGTTTATTTTGTCATTTTTTTATTATAAAAGTCTTAATTTATTCTGTTTTTCAAACAAACAAAAGAAATAAGAATGCTCCTCCTTTCTGCAGCCCTATGCATGATAACGCTTTGCTAATAAAGTTTGCAGGATATAGAAATAGAAAAAGAGTGATAAATAATTATAGATAAACAGAATTCTAAAGCCTAGAATATGTCTTTTTATATGAAAAAATATAACTCTGCATCACACAAATTCAGCATAACAGCAGTTTGTGATACCTGTCTGAGCTGAAGATGCTTTTGCAAGGACACCTGCAATACAAACTTCTGCTTCCATCCATGTAGTGACCTATCATCCTGCTTGAGTGATGTGATTCCCTAAGCAAGTCTTAATTATGTGAAGATCTCAATAAGTTATTGATTTTTATCCAACACTCATAAATATCCGTGCAAGAGGTGATATTTCACATGGGAAATAATTAATGTGAATATATTCGATGTTAACGTCATTGACCTACTTCATTTCTCTGGTTTAGTATAAATCCCCACAGCATTTCCCAGCACCTGAAATTCACATCAAGTGTGACAGATGATATCTTTGTAAACATTTTAATACTCTCTTATCTCTGGGGAAAGGGGGATTTGTGCATTTTCTGGAAGAGCAAACAGTATGCTTGGTATTGAAAAGGAGAGGAAATTTCAAAAGGTTGTGGTTTTGTCAGAGAGAAGAGGAGATTAAGGATTTCCAATTCAGTAAAACAGGGAACAGTAGAACAGAAGGGCTGCAAAAAGTAATTTCCTATGAAAAAAATAGAGGAGGCAAAGTAGAATTCTGTTCCAGTCACTAAGTTGACTGAAATCAAGCCTGAAAACATGGACATGCCTGAAAGGAAACAGTGCAAAGTAAGAGAGTTGTATAAAAGCCCCTTCCTTTCCTTTCTCCGGTTCATTACAATTTACACTGCTAAATAAAAGATACCCAGGAGTCATTTGCCCATGATTTAAGGTATTAGTACAATTCCTGCTTGTTTGGATCACTGCATCCACTTTTCTCAAAGATGTGTTTCCCATAGAGCGGGATAGGCCTAAGCTGCATGGACTACTTGGCTTTAGTCCCACAGATTGGTCTCTCATCGTCTTTTGTTTAGTGCTGAGATTTCATACTTAGTTGTGGGGTTTGTTTGGAATTCGCTTTTAGTTTAGTTTCATGTTTGAGTGTTTTTTTAATGCCTGACATTTTATTAGGGAACCTGTTGAGAAGAAAAGGGCTGCCTATATCTGTCATCTTTTGCCATTTTGGTGCACAGGGAAGTCTAAAAGTTCCCTGTTATTATCATGTCTGTACAAAGATTTCAGAGTTACTAATTGTCTAAGAGCATGGAAGTCAGTAACAAATGGGATGTAAGAACAGTGCAAAAGCTAAAAGAGGTGTATATGATCTAGATCAGATCTAAAACATTATAACAATATGGGGTAGCTCTGTGCCTCCATCGTTTATAATTTAAGAAGTTACATATGGATCCAGGGTATCAAAGCCAGTAAGAGGTAAAAATAGGAAAATTTTCTGTTCCTTTTATTATAGTGCACAGATTCAGCATTATTATTTAAGAAAAGAAAATACAAGGCAGTGTATTAAAAATGTAATTTGCTGTAAAATTCTGCTGATTTTACCAAAGGTAGATTATATGGAACTAACATGAAGTTCTTGTGATAAGTAAAATTTTTTCTGGCTGCAAGAAATATAGTAGATCACTTTCTCCTCCAAGACAGTGAAATATTTGCTATAGTATCACGTGGAATTGGAAAAGATAAGCTATAATGGACAGCTTGCAGAATGGTTGATGGCTATCTTATAGGAAGATAGAAACAGGTAATCCTGGAAGGATAAATATAAGTGAAATCTGGTAATAATAAAGAAAGAGGCATTTCTCTGAATTACCTTGGAATAATACTTGGGTATATGTAAATGAAATTTGCTTCTGAGGCAGCTTTGAAAGTCATTGTGAATACTTGTCAGTAGAGAAGATGAATATACCACAGATCAAAAAAAATTGCAAACGTTAAACAAAATTAAATGAAACAATGCAGGTAGTAAAATTGCTGGCTAGGGATTTAATAACAAAAAGTAGATAAATACTGGGAAATAAAGTATCTAGTTAGGGATTTTATCGGAGTGTGACAAAGGAATGATGAATAAACCTATAATTATTTTGTTTCCAACAAGATAGGTTAAACAGATAACTGGGATTTTTTTCTCTGAAGTTTTATTGTACCTTTATACGAAGTACAGTATATAGCTCTAGTTATCCAAGGTTCACAAAGAATTAACTCAAATTTAGCTAGTACAAAATGGAATTTTGCAATCAGAAAAGAACATAATTTACCATGTTCAGAACAAAAAACAAATGCTAAGGGAGAATGTGATTGATGTCTATAATTATATAAAGCTACTCTTTGAATTGAAAGACAGCTTTAGGAAAAACAGAAATAACTTATGACAAATAAAAAAAAAATCAAACCCCAAAATTTTAAGCTAGATTATCAAAAGGCTCTTTCTCATGAAAAAAGTTTTCTGAAATTCCTTTCAAGAATTAAAAATATTCTTCTTTTCAAATGCAGGTCTGTAAGTGAATCAAAACCCAAGAAGGTTATCTGTCCCAGAAGAACAGGTCCAATGGCCCTAAACCACATTTCAAAATAAAAGTATTTAATTTTACAAAATACATGGTATACTAGAGGGGGATTTAAGCAATACTTCAAGCAAGGTTGTGAGCACCCATAGCTTTTAAATTTACATCAGTGTTTAACCATTTTGAGATAAAGTCATGTCCTGAATTTATCCTGACATCCATTTCATAGATATGACATCAGGCATACAGGAGGTGTAATCTTCTAGAATGGCAGCTGCAGGACAGATATGAAGAAGCAAAGCAGATAACATGGCACAAAACATCTGCATGTAGGGTCTCAAATCACTTCCCAAATGCAAAACAAGAAAAGGAATAATATGGGGAAAAATCCCAAAACAATATTTTCTTGAAAAAAGAATGCTTCCCAAAATAGTAATCACAAACCCAGTGTTATTTAAAATACATCATTTAATGTTTTATACATAGTGATAAAATTAATTTTAAAATTAATCTATTAAATAATTTAATTAAAATAGTGAAATATTCAATAGTACTACTTCAATAGTGTGCATAATTGTCAATATTTACTATGCCATAAACTTAAGATGAATGACAGAGAGAATTTCAGTTGTTAAGCCTGGAGAAAACTGACATCTAACAGCATTTAAGTACTTAAAGGAGGCCTGTAAGAAAGCTGGAGGGGGACTTTTACAAGGGCATGAAGGACAAGGAGGAATGGCTTTAAACTGAGAGAGGGTAGGTTTAGATTAGGTGTTGGGAAGAAATATCTTACGGTGAAAGTGGTGAGGCACAAGAATGTGTTTCCCAGAGAAGTTGTGGATGCACCATCCCTGGCAGTATTCAAGACCAGGTTGGATGGGGCTTTAAGAAAGCTGGTCTAGTGAAAGGTGTCCCTGCCCATAGGAGGAGGGATTGGAACTAGATAATTTTTAAGGTCCCTCTCAATCCAAACTATTCTGTTTCTATAAATTGCATGTGTTTACGAGATTAGTAATATATGCATGCATACAACAATAGGAAGGAATATATTATAATAAATTGTTGAAACATATTTCACCTCCCCTCATTTTAAATGGATTATTGTTTACATCTTTTTTGTACTTTGTTTATTTCTCGTCAGTGAAAGGAAGCATATAGTTTTTGAACCGGATTCACTTATGTCCTGACTTATGCTCGTGCAAGAATTTCTCTCCCTGATGGTATTTGCAGTTTAGATTTCTGCATTTGGTCAAACATATATCACCCTTGGAAGTCTGTGCAATCTCACGCTTTTTAATTCTATTTCTTTGGCACATTGTGCAGTTGTACATACGTTTGTTTTATTTCACTGCAGTCAGGATGCAATTAAAAAAAAATTCCGTGATGCTGGACCAGCATGACTGAAGTTGTGTTTCATTTAAATCCCCTTACATGAATTTCCTGTCACAAATTTCCTGTCATGAATTTTCAGTAGTCTGTCTCTTTCAAATGGATTAATACTGTGGAATTGTAGGTAATGAAAATCTCTCTGCTGAATGACACAAATATTAAAAGCAACTTTCTGCACTTCACTAATATCAGCAGGGTCCCCCAGTTTCAATTTTGTTGAACTATTTCATGGCACTTCAAATTTTATTACAACTTGAACTTTCATTCTATAATTAATTACATGAGCAGCGTGAGTATGCCCTGGATACTGAAAGATTAAAGCCTGCATTTCTACATCTTAGTTCTGACACGGAGCTTTATTTGGCAGCACCAAGATGTGCTGGAGCCAATACCTTTATCGAGACACAGAGAATTAGTTCTTAAATTTTAGTTCAAGGCATTTCCTATGCAATGTTAAAAATTAATTTGCTTGTCTTTCTGACTCTTTACAATTTAAAGAGACAGTAACACAGAAGACACATGTTCCTCTGGGGCAGCACCTATAGGCTAGGAAAATTACCCCAAAAGTATTTGTAATGATACTAGAAACCTATATTTCAGTAGCTGAAGCACAATTCAGATGTGAGCTGCAAGTTTGGTTGCCCTTTTAATCATTAGAAAGAAACAGACTCTTCCCTAGAGCAAATCATCCCATGCTAAAAGAGTTTTATAACTGAGAGGGAATGACTTGCAACTTGGAGTACCATTGTCTCTCAAAAGACTATAGTGAAAACATTGTAACATGAAGCAGTCAACTAATTTTTGGCTAATTTTGCCTGAGATGTTTGTTAATCAAAAGAGCCAAAGTATGTCTGTCAGTGACTGAGTATCAAGAAGTGATATCACTGAAGAGATGTACTATATGTGAGCAACATCTGGGGGACCATGGCCACAGAAGGAAGGATTTTGGTATGAGGCAGAGAAATTTCACTCAGAGTGTGAGAATTCCACTTCTGCTTTGTGAAAAGGGGAGTAATGCAGTCATCACATTGTGAAAGAAGGCAAATCCAGTCCCTGCATTTCTCAGAACACAGTTTTTTATCCATGTCTTCAAAAATATGCATGAGATTCTGTGGTGAATAAATTAATGTCAGACTTCATTTTATTATGGAAATGCTTCCTCCTAATAAAAATTGTTTCCTTAAAATAGATATTTAACTTGCACTAAAGTTTTTGCATGCCTAATGAACACCAAAGGAAGAAATCTTCAGCAGTTGAAACAGACTTCAGAGGCATAACTTGTTCATCTATTTTAGTCCACTTGGGCCCTTCTGGCTGCATGAAACACTGCAGGATGTTCTTTCAGAAATGTTGCACTGGTCACCAGTAACACATGGAGGACTAGATCTTATAMCTCCACCTTGGATTTCAACTGTACTGAGCAGTCCTCATTATTCGCTTTTTCAAATGTTGCTGTTTTGGATGCCTAATGGGTAAGAAAGATCTGGATCTCCTGTTCCATCATCTCAATTTCTTATTGTCCTGCTTTTGTCTGAGATAGAGTTAAGTTTCTCCAAAGTAGCTAGTCTTGGGCTAAGTTTTAGATTTGTGCTGGAAAAAGTTTTGATACCACACTGATGTTTTAGTTATTCCTGGGCAGTGCTTAGTGTCAAGCACACAGTGTCAAAGCCTTTTCTGCTCCTCACACTGCCCTGACAGTGAGTAGGCTGGTGGTGTGCAAAAGGTTGGGAGGGGACACATGATTGACCCCAACTGACCAAAGGGATATTCAGTACAATATCAGATGGTACTTACCGATAAAACCTGAGGACATTAAGTTTGGTGGAGGGGTCTGTTGCTCAGGGACGGGCTGGTCATTGGTGATTAGCGGTGAGAATTTGGGGGATTATGCACAATTTACTTTTCTCTGGTGTGATTTTCCTTTCCTTTTGTTTTTTTGTTCTGATTGTTGTCCTTGTAAAGTTTTTTCTTTCAATTCTTAAACTCTCTGTAATTCAACCCATGAATATTCTCTTTTACACTTCCAATTCTGCCCCACATACTTCTGTGGGGGAATGAATGAGTGGCTATGCAGGGTGTAATTGCCAGGTGGGTTAAACTGTAACATTTTAACCGCATTCACTAATAATTTTATTTTTTATCTGAACTTCTCAATATTTTTTATGCATACTTTAATTCCTGTAATAGGTGCCGCTTCTTTTTTATTCTCTTTTTCAAATGAACATGTATCAATTTTCCTACTTATTTATACAATTTACCTTTTTAACCTTGAGCCTGTGGCTTTCCCTGAAATGACAGTGGTGACATTGTTCACAGTGTTCCTGAAATATGACTGCTCTTTCAGGTTAGCACAATTTTGTAAAACAATCCATAACTCTACTTTATACTCTCTGGAAACAAGGAGAGAACATTTCTGACATAACATCCCTCAAATGGCAAAGAAAAGCTGTAGGTTGCCTGAGGGTCACTAAAGATATGTTTCTGTGAGTTCTAAAGCTTTCAGTACGAATAAGGATCACCCATGAAATAGAAAATTAACTCTTTTTGCAACAAATATAGTATGACTTTCTCTAGGCAAGGCATTCCACCTATAAGACTTAAGTAAGTATATTAGAACTAGAATTGTAGAGGACGAAAGCAAGAAAGAAAGTGCACACGGGAAAACATTTATGCTCTTGAGATACATAGGGAAACATAATTTTATTGAATGGAGTTTTCCCAGCCTTCATCATTCAGTAAATACTTATATGGTTGTCACAAAACCCGATTTAAAAGAGAAATTTTCTAGTTTTTTGAGACTACAATAAATTGACAATATGTAATTTGATTTGAAATGTTATTCATTTCAACTGAAATCTGAGGTTTTATACAAATTTGAGAAAGAGACCTTGAAACAGACCAACATTCCTGAAGAGATGGTTTCTTTTCCTTTTGAGGGTGTTTATATATTCTCTTTCTCAAACTGCCTTGCATGTAAGCTTTTCATTAATACACCTGAAATAAATACATGAAAATAAAAAGAGATGAACCTTTTCTGGTAGGTCTATAAAGTAAGAGTTATGCAGAAAAAAAGGACCATCTCCTAACATTTTTCAATTAAAAATAACTCTATATTAAATTTTCTTTGAAAATATCTAGGTTTTGGATCCTTGTGCATTGCTATTATATTAATATGAAATGGAGTATAGCTGCTCAAAATTTTATGGAACTCTACTGAGTGGCCCTGACAGAACAATATGAAAGCATCACATATGCTGATGTTTTAACTTCTTTGTTTCTCAAGATGACAGAAAAACTGTTGTGGTGGTCACAGAAGTGATTGAGAGTTTCCAGTCAGCCATGAATTTAAGGGAAGAAAGCTCCTTTGCATAACTTGATTCATGTGTGCTTAAAAATATCTGAGTGCTTCCAGGAAGATGATATAGCAAATAATCAACCAATTTAATCTTCATTTTGTAAGGAAAGAATTGAGATGTAAGGTATTTTCTTCCTTTCAGTTTTCTGATTCTATGTGCTTATTATCACTGACTGTGAATGAATAGATCATTTATTTTTGAGTTATAGGTTATAGATTGTTCCACATCTAGTCAACTTGGCAAATTATGGCATCACTTCTGAACTGTAACTAATCCCCATGAAGTTCAAATACTGAAGATGGCAGCCTTCTGCTACCCTTTAATGAGTATTCCAACCACTAGTAATTTTATTGTTTATTTCCATGTTCCAGTGACTTTTTTTNAAAGGAAAAAAAAAAGAAAGTAGGAAATGTATTTTGCTTTGACTTCCTTGTGTAAATAACCAATTAAAAATGTAAATATACCCTATATATAGGTATTCTAAAATATTTTGGTAAGACTATAATTAACTTTAAAAACATATTTAAATTCTAAGCCATTATAACTGTCACGTATTACATGTAGTATGAAATGAATATTTTTGGAAGATTTTCTATGTCAATTCTATGTCAAACAGCTTATACTTATCATCAAATTGGGATCTAATCAAATCCTCTCATTCCTCATTCGTCAGTTCACAACAAGGAGGCTCAGAAACAGAAGGTAGTTGGGAGATTCGCTGACATTTGAGCAATAATTCCTCACAGTGATCTTGTAAAGCATATTTATAATTTATTGTGTGTTAAAAAATTGTTAAGAAAACTCCATCCAGAATTTGAAATTGTCTTCTTTGATCTCTTAGGAAGATAACCTGCTCCAAATACAGTCAAGCATTTCAGACTGGCAGACTTAAAGGTCTCACTTGTCAGTAAACTGTTGGCATTAAAACTAATTAAACTTCTGCTTGATGTTCTGTAGAACCATCATCATAATTCTTTAGCAAGGGAAGGAAGACATCAAAATCAAATTTTAATATGACTGTTCCATTTTATTTTATCAGGTTGAGCTAAGAAATTTCTGAGGGATTTCCTGAGTCTTCACACTTATAAACCAGATGGGACTGGAAATGAAACATTTAAAAAGCCCTGAGATTTGTGTACCATTGATGTAAGGCTCTGATATTTGCAATCATATGGAACTTTACTGATATGACATGAAGAGATATTTTTCTAGACTTTTTAACCCTTTTACTTACTGTCTCTATGACACTAAAGTAGCTTACACATTACTAAAGAAAAAGATCGTAAGTAAAATATGTCACAGGATACCAACATCTTAATGAATTCAAATTGGATTTTACTGTTTTTAAAAATTAAAACTGAAACAACAGAAATTCAATGAAAAATGTATTCAAAGACTTTAACGAAGAAGTCAATGAAAGAAACTACGAGAGAAAGACTTTTGGGGGGAATAAAGCAAACCCAACCAACCAGCCAAAACCTCCAAGACCATACATCCAACTCAACCAAAATCATTCAGAATCACAAATATAAATTTCTGAAATGTCATCATTCACTTCACAATGAAATCAGAGTTTAGTTGTGGTGATGGAAACTTCTGACTTTCTCCTGTACACTACCTTTCCCACTGAGTCAGAATGTTTACATACCCAGCTTTGTAATTTTGGAGAGAGACAAATGTTATGGAGCAGGCATATCTGCTGTTGCACACCCTCTGCTCCCAAGATTTGGGAGGTTGGATGTGTGTCTTCATTGCTAAGTGCCAAAGGCAAATAAGGCTCTGGAGAATTTCACCAAGGGTTGTACACCTCTGGTGTGGAGGAGCTACAATTTTTCTTCAGTAGGAGACATTTCTGTTGCAGATTTTCCTTCTTAGACCTGCAAAGACAGTTATATTGCTGCTGTTTGCAGGCCATGGGCTTTGGGCTGAGTTTGCAGGGTGTCAGAACTGAGGCTTGTAAGGCTTTTTCTGAACTTGACCAGATAGGTGTGGGTTTTTCACTTGGTTCTTGGTTTATCTGTAACAGATTTTTTTGAAAATATTAGGCTTGGAGTTAGCAGGGATAAAAAATGCAGGTATCTAACGTAACCAGACAAATAAAATAAATTCAGACATAATGTGACATTTCACATCATTGAAGAAAAAGCAAACAATAAAACACCTTAAAAAAATATGTCATAATACCAAGTACATCTTACAGTGAGGAGGAAGAAATCTTCACCATGAATCTGATCTTACCCAGGCTGATAATGACTCACTATTTCAATACTGAATATATATTAGGATTCTAATGGAAGAACAGATGCAACAATTATAAGAAATTGGGTAGATGTTAAGAAACATGTTTTTACCAAATTAAATTGTACTTTTACTGCTGAGATTGTTTCCATTTCAAAATTCTTTGCTTCTCTTACTTCTTTTTTTCTGTAGTCAGATTTGTGCTAATAAGTCTTTGAAAACTTGTCAGTGAAAGAAATGGGATTGTTGTCTTCACTATCTTTCCTCTTCATGTCTGGTGTTTTTATACTTCTTAATCACAGCCAAAAGGGAAGAGAGGTTTATTTGCTTCCAATACTGTTACTGACTCTTGTCAGCTATCATCAGCAGGTTTTTCAGCAGTACATCCTGTCCATTTGGAGTCCATTGGTCTTTGTTACTCATCTTGCAAGTTATGTGGCCCCTCTCATACTTTCCCATGCTACTGAAGTACAACTGCAAAAGTCTTAGCTCTTTGGTGATTGCATTGCTCACATACTTACCTGAAATGCTCATATGTTGGTGTAGCTGTGTTATCACAGTGTTTAAAAAATGTTTATACATGGTTATTAGTTACACTGGTTTAGTATATTTACTTATATTTACATCCAATGCATGCCAGTTGTGAAAGTCTTACAGGGTTCTGCTTTAGTTACAGCTAAAAAAAGAGTTATTCTTCATAAATCAATATCAAACTACCAAACTGAAAAATTCTGTATATCTTATAAATGGTATCTTAGCTTTCTTGCAAAAGGTTTGAGCTCTGTTTTGTTTTTTTAACATTGTTTGCTGGGTCTTTTAGCGGGGGAGGGGTTGTGGGTTTTTTCCTTTCTCTGCCTTATTTTCTACCTGCTACAAAGCTTAGCCGATTAAACAAATTCCAGCTGAACTGCTTGACAGAAAAAAAGGTATCTCTGGGATTGTATATTTTGCCCTGTTGTGGTACATAGAATGCATATTGGTGGATTTGGAAATGTCTCTTGATTGCCTCAAGCAGTCTTCAATGACTTTTTCAAAGAAAAAGTTATTGAATTTTGCAACACTACCAATGACAGAGATGTGATTGATGGGAAGCAGATGCAAAAAGCTTAATGTAAGTCTGTTTGATAAATGGGATCTCATTTCTTTCTCACCTGCTGAAATGTACAGAATTCAATTTTTGTCCTCACAGTTTTAAGATGTATGGGACAAATACTAGTCAATTCTTTCTTAAGTAAGAATATTTCACATGCTTATTTAGTGATGATCCACAATGTTGAAATTCATGGTTCATTTCAAGATTACTTAAAGAGAAAAATTATGTATATATATATATATATAAATATAAATATATATACAAACTCATCTTTTGGGGGGAACACTCAATTCAAATCTTTTGAGTAACATTTTTTAAAAGTTTTTAATCTGGAATCATAAATCTGCAAAACGTTGAAGACAGATAAAAATTGCTGGAACCATCTACTGCCTATGCTGGGCTTATCAGTAAAAAGAAGATCCTATTTGAACATGATGCTATAGAAAATCATGGGAAATTTTTATGACTCAGATCCCAGTTCCTAGCCTTTGTATTCATACCCTCTCTCTTCAGGGAGGAAAGCAGTCTGAAGCAAACATGTACTTGCTGTATACCCCTTGTCAAATCTATATTGACTGATCCATGTGGATGGAAAATTCAGTTGAACAAATAATGGAAAATCATCATAGTCTGTTTTTTCATTAACAGTAATATCCGTTAATGTTTAAATATGCATTTATCTAATAGAAAAGTAATCCTGTATATGACTAATAACAAACCACTGAAGAGATTAAAAATTTACCCCCTTCAAATGAAAAAAACATCTGAAAGTCTGCTTTTTAGTAAATTCTATGGTTGAGAAAGGAGAGATAAGATTGCTACCTGCGTACTTGTTTATTTTTTACTTTTACTGACAGCTGCTAGATACTTCATACAAGGCTTCTTTGTATGTGGTTTTGCTGATGTTTTCCTGTTCTATGGCAGAGCATATATGTTCTTTATTTTGCAACTATATGATTATAAATTATTTGAAACATGATTGAAAGCAGAAAAAAAAATAATAATCTTAGAAGGTCTGTGTCATAACAGTAGTGTCAAGATACTGGTCGAGGAGTTGTAAAGGAGAAAGAAAACGTGGAGGCCAAGGGTAGAAAAGGAAAAATAACTCCTGCCAGTGGAATTAAGGACAAAAAGGAAAAAGCAAGGGAGGAAAGAGAAGGTGGAGGAGGCAAAAAATATATGTGGTTCCCCCCGATAAAATACCAGACTGCAGCTCTTGAGGGCCATTATTTTGAAAGATAGAAATGACAACAGCAGAAACAGCTGATCATTGACTAAATTAATTTCCCATAAATTAGTTTCTTTGTTCTTCCTAGAACCCATTCTGCTGTTTTCTTTCATACTTTGAAAAAGAACCATTGAACTAGCTTCACACAGTCAGATGTTTTACATATTGAAATATACTCTTCAATTTTTGACTGTAACAGAGTGCTGAGCTACAGTTTCCCAAGCACTGTCTACAGTTAGAAGATCTGTTATATGATTTTTGGCTGTTTTCACTAAAGGCTGTAATTATGTAGGTAGTTAGTTATGTTTTAGATGTTAATTATTTGGTACTAACTAACAATGTATTTTCCTTTTCTTTCTTTGTTCATTCAGATTATGATTTTTCTGCCTCAGTGTGAGCTAGGATATGCAACAGTGTGCTAAGAAATGCAGACAGGTGCTGAAGGACTGGTCTCTGAGATTTAACTAACAGAAGAGACCACAAAATGTTGTTGGATGTGAGATGAGAAATGGGAAGGGATCAATCTTTCCAAGGGAAGAGGGCAAAGGCAGTGTAGGTAAGGGAAGAAAACCATCACAATCTGAATGAAAAAATGGAGAGAAGGGGATAATAAATGTAGCTGGTCATCTATAAACAAGTTACTTGTCAGCACACTAGTCTGGTACCTTTTCTGTCTGGCCTTACTGCTTTCTGTGTCTGTAATTAGTCGGGGCATTTCAAGCTGTTAATTAAGGGAGACATGCATCTGCAAATGCACAAGATCTGAGACACTTATAAAGGAAAGGCCCAGGGTCTAGCCTTTGGTATCAGATGAACTTAGAGATATTGCCAGTTATTCAAGTAGGGTGTGAAGGAGAAACCTCTGGGCCCCAGAAACCCACTGGATTCAACTTCAGCTTTGGGTATTTATTCAGCGAAGGTACTTAGGAATCAGGTCACAAGAACTGCATGATTTGACAATGTAGGTAAGTCTGTTGTGGCCCTGAAGCTGCTAATAAAAATTCTCACCTTGCCATCTAGGAGCTCAGAAAGAGCAACTACACAGTCTCTTCATTCCAGCACACATGTTCCAGAAAGTGATGGCACCATATTTTATAGAAATGCATCCATCTGTTAGTTGAAATGTGATATCAGTTTCCTAAGGAGACACTATGAAAATGAAAAAGGCTGCTCATTCACTTTGAAATAAAAATATGCTAGATCTTGTAGCAATCCTCAATAATTTACAGCTGTTCTACTCTATTTGAAAACTCTAATAATGAATTAAACATCTTTAGGATGCAAATCAGTGATATATTCAAGGATTTTTTTTGTCTGATGCATGTCTCCAGTAGTCCACTGATGGAGACCATGTGGGAATTGATCTCTACAAAAATGTTCCAAATCCAGTTGTGTTGGTCTCAATCTTCTTCATCAGCAGTGGATTTTATTTTTTGCTTATACTTGCTGGTTTAAACCTGCAGCATAAATCCTACCGAGTTCAGTTTTATCAGAAACAGACTGCTTGAACAGTACACTACAGAAGCATTAGGTTCTTAACAAATGTACACAGTCCCTGTTTTGACTATCGTGTATTTTAAGAAAACTACGGTAGTATTAGTCAGAGGAAAAAAAATGCTTTAATGAAAATCTTAAATTTTTAAGCTTCCACACACTCCAAAAAATGTTTTGTACTCTCTTCTATCTCCTGTATTTTATATAAATGCTATCCAAGATTCAATGAATATTGCAAATGGATTCTCTTAAATTAAATAAACTTTTAGTCTGGCTTTGAGAATCAGATGTCTGCAGCGAAGCTTTTTAAAAAATTAATAATACAGTAAACATGGTCCCAATTTTTATAGTAACTTTCATCTCATGTATCAAAGTGCAAACAATTCCTGACTACAGGGCAGAAAAAAACAGGCTTACAATGGCATTTGACATTCAATTTAATTTACTTTTGAGACTTATTGCATGTTAGCACTGGCTTGGAAAAAACACTGTGACGTCTTATTTTCCTGCTTTTCATTGTTCTGTTAAAATAAAGTGCTACAAAGACCTCTACTTAGATATGACATCTACTATAACCCTTTCTCTTTTAGGCATGAAGCTTCATAGTTTCATTACTCCACTTTCTGCCAGCAATTCTGCTAAATTTTACAAGGATTTTGCCATTACTACTAAAAATCATCACACACTATATGACATGCTAAATGCTGGGACTCAGGGCTTTCAGAGAATGTATCGCTCAGTTTTAACAACTTTATTGATCAATTTCCCTCACCTATTGCAGTTTCAGCTTGTTGAACCACAAGCATAGTAAGGTTCTGAGAAAATTGGGTGGCCATCGTGTAGGAAACAATAGACTTTCATGTTAAATTAGGCTGGAGAAGGCAGTTGTAAAAATTCCAGACATCAACTGGGAAGCAAGAAGTCTGTGATAAGAAAAAAATGCATTTTTTTGAGGGCATAATACTAGGCAGAAAGAAGACACTACAATGACTAGTATTTTTCTGTCAGAAAATGCTTTATATTTCCAATGTCACAACTCCCCATCCATCTTTTTCTTTACAAAAACTGAGAAGTATGAACCTCATATACAAGGTTCACTGAAAGGACATACATAACAAATAAGAAAAACTATACACAGATATAACATCCTTGCTTAACAGTTCTGTCTCTAATACTGTATTTTCAGTATTATTAGACTGAGAATAAATTCTTTGCTTTGTAAATACAGTTGTTTTTTGTTTGTTTGTTTGTTTTTTTCAACAAGGGTTTGAATGTGGCATTACTTATAAGTGAGATGAATGTGGCATTACTTATAAGTGAGATGAATAGGAACTTAATTCAATTTCCCACTTTACCCATTAGTGTCATCTGAGAAACCTAAGGAGTTGAAACATCTGTATATGACTGAGTTGTCCCCATGCCTCTAAAAATTCTTTCACATTTATTTTACCCTGTCTATTATTTCCAGACCTATTTCAATACCCATTTCTTTTCTTTATATGGAAAGGGAAGTCTCATCAGACATTGCAAGTTATTCCAGGACATAATTGGGAAACCTTTCCCATATTTTTTGGTTGTTTATTTGCTTGCTTTTATGCTTTGGCTTGTTTTCGGCTACATTAATGATTTTTACATTGAAATTTGAACAATGTTAGAACTAAGACTGATAAATAGTGAAAATGCATGGTAGAAGTTGGAGGAATTGAAGGGAGATTAAGGGACTACCAAATTTCAGCTATTTTGAATACATTTTGAGATAAATGAGGCTAGCTGATTTTAATTTTACTGTCTTTTATAATCATGATTGCTTATATTTTCTATTCTGACTGTTGGAGAAGAGTCACAATAAAAAAGTTACAGTGAGGAAAAAAGAAAGCAAATGCTATGTATTTAACTCATCAAAGTTAAAGTTGAACTTGTGTTTTGTTTCATTATGCAAGTACAGAGCAAAATTATACCACTAAAGGTGCAAAGCTTATGGTATTGAGGTTGTGATGTGTGTGTTGAATGCAGTCTTCTTAAAATGTACTCACATGCGACAGATATTTGTGGTTTACCTGTAAAAAATATAAAATGACAATACATCTATAAAATAGGATGTAATCTGCTTTGGATGTGTACATTAAAAGTGTTTCTAATACAATCTTGAAATGTCTTCAGAAACTCTTACCATTATTTCACTCTGGTAAAATCAAAAGAACATCTGTCATAAGATCATAAAGCACACTAGGAAGATGAGTTAAGAACCATGCTTGCTATGCTATTTAAATCATTCTCCCTTTTTGGGGATGGCGATTTTCACTTTCCAATAATGGTGGTGGTGACTGGACTAGAAATTTAGACCTGCAGTCAGATCACTACACAGAACTAAGCTTTCACTTTTTGTTATTGTATTATAGCTACCGCTTAATAGCATTTTATGTGCAAACTTTTCTGTTTCTTAAATTAATGTGATTGTCACAGCATTTTATGTAGGAAATTCTGTATGCAATAGATTTGACATAGCTATAAGAGCTGTTAGTATAGTAAGGTTCATCTTATTCTTTTTCATTCATTAATTTTGCCCATGCATGCTTTGCTTCCATTTTATTAATAATACAGACACACTTTGGTAGAGGCAGAACTTTACAAATATATTAACTACTGCCCAAACAGGTACAGAAATGGATAATGCAAAATTTAAAATCAAAAAAGCTGTGAATTAATGAGCATTTAGATTTGAATTAACCAGGCACCATGTTTTGAGATCTGGTTTTCCTAATACACACTTTTCCCTTGGCAATTACAAGTAAGAAAAACTTCTTAGGATGACACATGTTTAAGAACTTCTCAGAGTAAGGGCAATCTATTGTGATGGCACCATCATGATCTTTATGTAAGATTTAACAGTATTGTACTGTAAAATTAAAAAAAAAGGGGGCGGGGTGGAAAAAAAGCAAAAGGAAAGGAAACAAAAAAAAACAATGCCACCAAAGCTCTCGACACCTTTTCTAACTATGCAGAGCTGAAATACTTCCTGATACAAAGAGCAAAGACCTTATTCTAAAGCATTCCTAGTGAATTAGTTTGGTTTTTTGATCCACGAAAATTCTGTCCTGCTATTAAAATCATCACATAATTTTTAAGAACACAAAATCATCAAAATTGGTGGGATATCAATACAGCTGTAAACAATTGTTATTTAGATATTCTTGCAGAATAAATTCCAAATAATGCATTCTGACGTGGCTATAATAATAAAATAGGGTTAAAATAAGGGCCAATTTCTGTTTCCAAAGCTCATTTTTTTCAGTTGTATATGAAAATTTTCATAGAAGTAAGCTTTTGATTTCAGAGCTTGTAAATTGCTGAATTCAATACTATGTAAGGAAATGAAATAATAATGCTGGTGGCAGAAGATACCCACTGGTATTTGGAAGTATTACCTGAATTAGACTGTTTTAATCCAATTTAATCTGCAAAAATAAGTCTGCTTGGTAGCATATACAGATAATTTATTTCAGCAAAATATAGAGGAGAATTTGTTTATGACTAAACCATACATAGTCATGTACATTTGCTCTTTGCATTAATGCCCTGACATCAGGTTTACAGACTTATTAGACATAAATTCAAATAGTTAATGAAGGAATATAAATATCATCATGAAAATGAAAGTATGCTATGCTGTTCATTAAAACATGTATAAAGGGTTTGCATATCTCATCAATTTTCATACACAGATTAAAGACAGAAAAAGCCCTAGCAACAAATCTGATCCAAAATCTTTCAACATCTCAGACAACATTTAATCAAATACTGGGAAGACAGGCTTACTATGAGAGAGTCTGCATAAGTCAACAGTTAATATGAGATCGATGTAATTTCTCTAGCTATCTAAAATCTTGCTGTCTAGTCTGAGTGGATCATTTACACTACAACCTTTGTAATGGATTGCTCCAGAAGAAATTATCTCACATATTTTGCAAATTCAGAATGGGATGATTCTCCTGAATGTCCTGTATGTTTCCACAGAGTACAGAAAGAATCTGTATGGTGAAATTTGAGAACTAGCTTTCAAAGAGAAAATAAACCACAAGGCAAATCCTTTCCCAAGTGTCTAGGTGTGATGACAATAGATGGTATGTTCATTGCCACAACAATACAGGAAGATTGAGATTTGAGCATTCATATCACGTCTTTGAATCTGGTGGACAGCAGTACAACATCTAAATTTACTTTTAAGTGGAAAAGCTTGAAAATATGGAAAACTAACATTCAGTAGAATGTCTGGGAAGTAAGCTGTCTTAAAGTCTAAAATGTTCCAAGGAGTTTCATAGGATGAGAAGATAGACCTTAAAGGAAAGCTTCTGCTCTTGCATAAAATTTGTAATTTAGAATAGTTTGCAAAAAAAAAAAAATTATATGATGGTCTTTATCACTGGTAAGACAATTTTAAAACATCAATAGCAAACAGAAGTTGTCCAAAATAGAAAGACAAAAGACTAAAATCAAAAATTAAAATATTCATTATATACCTTATAGTGTTCATACTTTTCAGGTGAATTGCCACCATCTCTTTCTTAATGTGAACACCCAAAAGCTACTGAAGGGACTTACCGTCAATATGATATTTTGTGTTCTGGAAAGTTTTCCATATGAGAATTTTTCACTGCTCTTAGAGGTTCAGTTTTCCTCCTTCTTTTCAGAAGTTTCTCTGTGCACTTGCTCAAATCAAGCCAAAGAAACCAAATTTTCACCCTTGTATCTTCTCAAGTTCTTCTAAAAGAACATAATTTATAAATGTATATGCATATTTATGTGTGTGTGTATTTTAACTAGAGCAGGAAAACCCACAATGAAACAGTTTTATAACTCGTAGAAGTTTCAAAAGAACAGACTACAAGAGCATCAAATATTTGTTGTATTTCTTTACAAAGAAGCTGCCATCTTAGTAAAGCTTGCACAGATCCCAAGTTTCAGATGTTAAAAAGAAAAAAAAAAAAACTGATTAATTATTTTCTGATTTTCTTACCAGTAATTCAGTATTTACCGAAGACTTTGTTCTGTGTTTTAGAATATCATGTATATTACAAGAACAATTAAGAATGAACTTTACTGCAGTCACAGCTTCAATTCTGGTGTGGTATTCTTTGTGCATGCATTCTTAGGGACCTTCTTTAGTGTCATTTCATCATAACAATTAAAATTTCAAGAAATTAACTTCCTGCCAGAGCCCATAAAGAATCTTCAATATCCCAAACTCAAGTCCTGAGTAGTAACTAATAGTAGCAAGTAGCAGCTAGAACTGCTACTGTTCTACAGGGAATTGCTAAAGATGTATGAAGACGGTAATTTCTAGGCCATGTCTTAGACCTTCCATTTCTGGTTCCTCTAAATATGTTGAGCATAGCTAAATACACAATTTAGTTTGTCATGGAGTCATCATTCTTGGAAGTATTGAACACTTGAGTAGACACATTTCTGAGCAACCTGACTTAGCAGAAGTGAAGCTGGATCAAAAGATCTCAGAACTCCCTTCCCACTCCACCGTTCTGTGATCATCTGGTTTATGTTTGCCTGAGTAACAATTTCCCAGTTAAAGAAAGCAGTGCAGTTTAAAAATTCATGATCTGACAATTGGGACTATGCTGAACTGATCTAGAGTGTTCATTCCTAATGTTTGAACCCTCAAATGTGTCAACAATCTGTTTCCTGATTATTCTTGAGTGGACTTCTACCTCTGACTTTTCAATGAACAGAAATAGCTAATCAGAGTAGGTTTGCAAAAGGAAGAGCTATTTGTTGAGAACAGTCAGAGGCGTGAATTTTTTCTATCAAAAATTTTCAGACTATGAAATGAAATAATTAATTGAACCGCCTTGCACTACTTTTGAGGATTCTTTGGGAGATGGAATTGGTGTTTGTCCTTTACATACATCTATATACACACAGTTAAATTTTTTAGTCGTTGCATAGGAGATCTGTTGGCTGTTATAGCATGCTGTGTTCCATCATTTTCCTTCTAGACAACTTCATATGCTATTAGTAAAAAAAAAATAAAAATTTAAAAGTAAAAAAAAATCTCTTTGCCCATAAAAACATAGCCTTTTTTTGTGCTCCGGCATAATGTGGTCACATTATTTTTGGGTCACCTCCTCAGCCATGAAGTTCATTTGCTACCATGTAAGTGCATGAACTGCTCATGAACTGCTAATATTAAATGCTAGCTTTGCTAAAGGAAAACTACTGACTTTATAATATGGGCTTTTGATTAGCACTTTTTCCTCAGCACTTCACTTACTAGCAAGACAATATTCAGCATATTTCTGTATATAATTATACACTGAGACAATTCAAGGCTCACACTGTACTTCAGTTCTCTAGTTCTACATAATTGCTTTCAATTTAAGAATGCTGAAGGCCAATTAAAATGGACAGTTACTGAGATTTTATTAGTTCAGTTACAGCTATGTAAGCTTTGAAATTTCCAAACTCTTGAAGAACTAAAAATGCCTGAAGGTATCTTTGGAAACTTCCATGTACGTTGATTTATGACTTGGTCTTTTATAAAATAAACATTTTGTTTTAATTATTTAATTAAGGCAACAATGTAATTGTGAACAAAGCTGAGAGAATCATTGAAAGAAGACTGTCTAATAGCTGTTAATGTTTCAGCACAATAAGGTAGGGTTTCAAAAGTGTCTATATATTGCAGGGAAAAAAAAGAAATCAATGTGCTTGAGTCAAGTGGTATTTAAGAACCCGGGGTGAAATTTAGTTGCATGCCCTTTAAAGACATCCCATTTTTCGAAAACAGACTCCTCCAGGTAAAAAACATATCTGTTTACATATAGGAAGTGACTGAGCAATGACAATAGGCTCAGCTCAACATTTACAGTAATTTCACGATTATAAGCTGCACCATTTTGACTAAAATTTTGGACTGAACCTGAAGTGTGGCTTATAATCAGGTGCGGCTTATATATGGACAAAGAACAAAAAGTCGCTGTTTTATTTCAGAGGACAGGTGTCTGCTAAGAAAGGCAGGAGCTTCTCTTTGAAATGGAGAATGTAAAGCTTTCTCACTTTCAAAAATGTAATTTTGACAATTAATCTTCATTTTAAAAAGAGTGGCAAAAACCAAATTATTGGCATTCTAGGGTTCTGGTTTTCCACAGAGAGAAGTTTGTCCTGTGATTTACTCTTTATTATAGAAATCAAAACTAGGTATGATCCAATGCCATTTTTTGCTTCACGCAAATCAAACAGCTTCATTAGCATACTTATAACTCAAGCATCTGTTAAATTACAATGTTTTAGAAAGAGATTATATTTTGCCTGTATTATTGGTTTATATTGTGTAGGGATCATGCTTTAATTTAGAAAACAGATGTAGTGATCAAGAATGAAGGTATGTGTCTGGCATGTTCTACTGAGATGTCCATCTTGGAATGTTTCTTTACATTTAATTGCAGTTGTTTTTTAAATAGAAACTGCTTTTTCTGAAATGCTTTTTGTATAAAATGGTGTTTCATTACCTTACCTTAAATTGTTACCCAGAATGATTTTTCAAGCTGTAAGTTACATGGGGAAGAAGGGATAAAATGTCTGCTGATTTTGACACTGTAACATTTGTTTAGTATCAGTTTGTTGCTAGTATTTGTTCTCATTTGTTTTTTTTTTCTCTGTATTTTATTTTATTTTATGACCAGAACTGCCATAATGACTTCAGATAGACAATGGTAGTGCTTAGGAATATATTTTGAATTTCACAAAAAGTAATTACCTTTTTCCTTTCTTATGTTTTACTCTAAATAATTATTTTAAACAGCTATCCTCTCTGCTTAAAATTACTAATGACAAGCATGTTACTGTCATTTTTCTTATGTTTTCTTGGAATTATGATGCTCACAAATATAGTCATTTTTTAGTTATTTTCCTGTTAATCAACCCAGAAACAGAAAGAACATAGAAACCTAAAGGAAATTTTAAATTCTTTTATAAGAAACTTTTATCTTTATTACTAAAATTTAAACATCCATCTTAAAATTCTTTAACTACATTAGGTTATGGATTTTGAAATGTCTCTTTAAAAATTTGTGTCCTATGCCCCTGCCCCTCCGTCTTCCCATCCTCATGTGAAGATTGGTGAATGGTGAGCAGCAATATTTAAAAATATGTCAAAATAGACTATGTCAGAACAGACTTGTAGAATTCTTATTGCTAGTATTCTCAGAGTAAATTAAAAAAAACCCTAAAATTAGAAAAAACCTCTTAATCAGGTCTGAAAGAATGATTAACTTTTTACTAATGGTCTTTTTTTTTTTTTTTTTTTTTT
>PYHW01009760.1:379769-397695 GCA_013186435.1 Turdus rufiventris
TTTTTTTTTTTTTTTTTTTTTTAATTCAGAACATGAAGTAAATAGCATCTTCCCTTAAGAAATTTTGACAGAGACAGATAGAAAGTGTCTAAATTATAGTCTTCCTGTTGAGCCAGACCCCAGTTCTAGATCTTGGGTCTTGCAAGGACAGTTACTAAAGGGTGGAGATGAAACCAGAATTCTCAACACTTGATTTCTTAAAATATTTTACCCAGTTCTTGAAAAATAGAAATGAAGAATAGAAAAATAAGAACTCTTTTAGTCTTGATAAACAATCTATACTATGGTTTTGTCAAGTCAAGAGATTTTTAGCCACGTAGCTTTCTTGGTTCTGTGAAACCATGGGGTTGTCTCAGGAAGCAAGCAAGCAAGCAAACAAGCAAATTAGTCAAATAATTGATTCAGGACATCAGGCTACTGAAATTAACATATTGTGGTTTTCACTGCATCACCAGTTCTTAATTTCTCAAGAATTAAAATTTCAGTGTTGTTAATTTTACTTTTGTCCTGACTCCCAGAAGTGAGTGTATCCTTGATATATGTAACTTCTGGTTCAGGAATGCCTACCTCAAAAACTTTCAGAGATGTCTGGCAGCTTTATAAAAGATCCTGTTCAATGGAATAGTAGTTTTAGATATTTTAAGAAGACAGGAACCTTAGCAATTGTGGGCTAATGCTTTGTTCAAGTATCATAATAACATTTCTGAGGCCATTAAGAGAGTTGTGCAGTCTGCCTAAAATCCATGGATATTATTCATAACAGACATTTTCTCTGCCTGCACAAAAACTCTAAAGAGTGCATCTCCTGATCTGACGTTACTCTTCAATCCATAGGATTTCTTTTATCACTTAGAACAGTGTAAACGCCTCTGTGAAATGAACCTTTCTGTGAGGCAGAGAGATATGAAGCCATTTTGTTTGTTTGTTTGCTTGTTGTTTAGTGGTGGGTGAAAGTTAAAGCTTATGCCCTCATAAAAAAACATATTAATACGTTTTCAATGACCTCAGTCAACCTTGTTGTCTGTTATTATATATATATATAAAATATATATATAAATAAATATACTGGAAAATATATTTGTTAATTCCACTGCCAAATTCAAGATAGGAAGATAGTTATATTCAGATCAGCTTCAGGATTTCAAGAGATAGACTTCTACACTTTTCTAATCCAAATGAAAACTTCTGAAACTCAGAGTTAGGTTAATAATGTGATAGAGTGAGATATTAAAGCATATTTTTTTGAGCCTGCTGATCACATATTTTATAAGATATTATTTTGAATTAGGTTTTTGCTGCTAGATTTCTTTGTGATTTTGATCAGATTATTTAATTCTGAACACGTCTTGAGATAATTATACTTCCATCTTTACTAGGAAAAGGTAAATAAACAAAACAGTAGGAAAACCGGGACAAAAAGGATAGCACAAACAACTTTGAGAAAGCTGATGCTGATTTTATCTAAATACGACAAAAACCTCATTGCAATGCTTCTGAAATGCCATCATGTTGAGGGGGAAAAAAATCAAATCATTCCAGATGTAAGTAGAGCTATATCTACATTTTCATCACATTTGATTTTTCTTTCCTTTTTTGGTGTTAATTTCCCATCTGACAGAAAGAATGCTCAATATAGATGTATAAGGTCTACTAACATGTATATTTAAATAAAGAGATATATGTTTTATGCATACCTTTTTACTAGCATTTTTCACTGCTGCTGTTTGTATTTAAAAGAGTAGCCAAGATCCTCATAATGAGATAACACACACACAGTGTACAAAGAAACCAAAATTAAAAAAAAAAAAATGTTGTGTTTTCACACTTGATTTATTACAGTAATTTCATGATTACAAGCTGCACCTGATTATAAGCCGCATGTCCGGGTGCCGGCAACAATTAGGTCTTTGTCCAGGTATAAGCATTTTCATACGCAGGGAGGACCCGCGTGCAACAAAGCAACAAATTAGTAATGATTGCGGGATCGTTCGCCCTGGCCCAGTGCTGCCCCGCGGTGCCGGTGGGAGGGAGGCACAGAGCCTGCCTTCATCCCCAGTGGCAGCAGGAGGGAGGCACGGAGCCCCCGGCCTCTCCCCCGGCTGCGGGGCTGGCAGCATGGAGCCTGACTCCACCTGCCATGCAACAGAGTAACCAATTTGTAACAATTGCGCAATCCTGGGTTTTACTGGCAGGTGCTCGGCTCAGCACCTCGGCTTGCACTTCCGGGTTTGGAAATTTCAGAACTCTTTTCATATAATAGCTGCTCCTGAGTGTAAGCTGCATTTCCGGGTTGGGAACAAAATTTTAGTCAAAATGGCGCGGCTTATAGCCGTAAAATTACTGTATTTTCATTCATCTCAGTCTCAAAATATTGTTTTTTTAAATTTCATTTTTGTGCTTATTGCGATCAGGAAACTACAAGCCAATTAAATTATTTACTTATGACCCAAATCACCTTGTTTAAACTATATTATTATAGAATTAGTAGAACCAATGAGAGATACTGTCTCCCTCTAGCCTACCTTCAGGAGACTCCACCTGCAGCACTGCATTCAGCTCTGGGGTCCTCAGCACAGGAAAGACATGAATCTGTTATAATGGGTCCAGGGGAAGGTTACTAAGATCCCAGTGAAGGAGCAGCTCTCCTATGCAGACAAGCTCAGAGGCTTGTGGTTGCTCAGCCTGGAATAGAGAAGGCTTCAGGGACAACTCACTGCAACCTTTGAGTACTCTGGAAGGGCTTATACAAAGGAAGGAGAGGAACTTTGTGCACAGGAAGATAGTGACAGGACGAGGGAAAGTTTTAAACTGAAAGAGAGAAGGTTTCAATGTTAAGAAGAAATTCTTTACTGTGTAGGTGGTGATGCACTGAAGTAGGCATCCCAGAGAGGTTGTGGATGTCCCATCCCTACAAGTATTCAAGGCCAGGCTGAAGGGGACCCTGAGCAACCTGGTCTAGTGAATGTCATCCCTGTTCACGGATTAAGGGTTGAACCAGATGATCTTTAAGGTTCCTTCCAAACCTAACCATTCTATGATCCTGTAATTCTATGGTATGCTGTTTTTTGTTTTCTCTTTTGTGGTACAGTCAGGGTGGGAAATGCTTGAGTCTTTTGATAGTGTCAATAACTAGGCTAATTGTGGTGATTTAATCAGAGTGGTATCAAAGAATTGAAACAAGGTCTCACAATAGAATAGGATTCTAGGAAGCTAATTACACAAACAAAGGCTTAGCTTATTCTATGGAATCAGAAGTCCATAGAATCCGACAAGGATGTACATAAATTACTGAAGCATTTATATTATTCAAATATAAAACCCACAAAATTTTCAGTTGCTATAAAATTTATCAGGGTGGTCAAAACTAAAACAAAACATAATGAAATATGGGAAAGTATTATGATTTTGAGTGCCTGTGTAGCAAAATGAAAGATGTAATTTAATACTGATAAGAAAAAACTAATGAAAACTGAAGAATATATTCTTAACTTACAATAAAATTTTCAAATTTAATTATTTCCCTTGGTTTCCATACTAACAAGTAAGATATACCAAATAAATGAAAGCCTTCAGCTTGAAAAGGCGCTAAATAATGTAAGTTATAGAATATGTTCACAACATTTTGAATACAGAAAATGTTAATATAGAAGTTGGACTCAATCCAGCAGTTTGATTGCATGCTCTTAAAGGTGTTTTCCAACCTAAATTAGTTTATGATTCTATGATTTAGTATTTCTCCTAGAACAAAAATTCTAATGTAGTTACCAGATACCTTGCTTGAAAAAAATAAAAAGATGAATACTTTACACATTACACTTGAATTGCAGAACTCTTTTCCACCAGTTACCATAGAGCTCAGTAGAATAAATTTGATAAAGAAATAATGGGATAAATTAATGAAGAAAGCATTCATCATTTTTCAAAAGTATAAGGATGAGTAAAGTCTCCAAATATAGAACTCCATTAATGATGTGCCACTAATTATTTATTTATTTATTTATTAAGTTTATTTCTTAAATTAATTCCTTAGTGCAAATGATAAGATTCAATTGACTGGCCAGTCCTTTGAACTGACCCGCATTATCTCTTTTTTTGTTCTTATCCAATACACAATATTCTTAGTAAATATATTTGCTTAGCATTCTTATAATTTTTTTACAGTATTGCCCCTTTTAATAAAAATTGTTTTTACATTCTTTTTCACAACCTTGTATATCCATCACAAGTCTGAAAAAATGAAAATATCTTATCTTGTTAGTGCAGATAATCGAATAAACACTTACAAATAAATACTGTAAATAATGTCTATTTTTCTACTTATTCAGTCATTCTTGAAACAGAAATTACTATCTTTGTCTTTCGCATAGGTTGGTTCAAAGAGAATTCCCAGTAAATTAGTTCATAATAAAAACATATCCAAATATATCATTACCTGCTACTCTGCAATTCCTAGGTCACTAAGTTACCATGACTGGTTTTGTTCTGTTGAATGATTTCTCATAGTCTTCCTGCATTTCCACGTGGCGGCAACCAGAGTCTCTATGGCAAAGTTGGCCCATTCACACAGTGTATGCCATGCCCATAACTACAAGAAACACCAGGGACACCAGTTCAGACCCTGGGTAGCCAGCCACCTGTAGCCAGCTCTACTATATATTGTCTTCTAAGCTCTGTTTATCGAAGGAAGAGAAGAAACAGAAGTACAGATGACAGTTTAATAAACGCTGCTGCATACTTGACTGTCAGTATTTCAGCCAGGTTTGGAACCCTTTGCCTCATACAGCATATGACATTTGGTCTCATCTATATAATCTATGTCTATCTATAGCTATGTATATCTACCTATATATATATAGGGAGATAGATATTTGCAATACAGTCTTGATGGTCTTGAATTAGAAATGTTTATTCACTCACAAATTTTAAATGTTGGGAGTGAATAAGCATTTCTAATTGAAGACCCTTTATTTAAATGAAAAAACTGACACCAGCCACTGCTTCCTGAAATGAGACTGTTTGGGAGAGAGAAAAGAACAATAAAAAGTCAGAGTCCTTGATATCTATCAGATTGGAATTTAATGCTCTCAAAACCTGTAACTATCCAGGTCTGGGCTTCACAGCTGAATGGTTCAATCAGTAGCTTTTTATAGTGTACTGTGGTAATTACCTCTTACATGAACTATCTGTTCTTGAAAGAATGATACTTTAATCAGCTCTATAGAGATCCTGACATTTGAGGTACCTTGTTCCTTTTTATTATTTGGAGTGTTTGTTCTGTTGGGGATTTTTGTTTAGGTGGTTTTTTTTGTTTGTTTGTTTTTTTCCTTTGTGGGTTTTGAAGGTTTCGTTTTAATCGGCAGATTTTTAATTTCCTTTTGACTTTATTGATGCTAAAGGAAAGATGTTTGGACAAGGACACTTGCTCAGTGTTACAGCCTGAGTTGATAATAGAGAGCAGAAGTTTGACTATTAAGATAATTTAATAAAGAAAATACAGCACATAGTCTTTTTACATTAAAATCTAGTATCATTCACTTATTTTATTTATTCACTTATTTTAGTAATTTTTACATTGAATCTTCATGTACTTTTGTCCTCAGAAAAATGATAATGTACTACATAGGCTGTTGTACATAAAGATTTAGGTGAATTTTTTCTGCATTCAGTACCTACTTTTTTGATGGCAGTTATATTAGACAAGACATTTGTTTCACTAAGATTTAAATTCGAAGTCAACCAGTTAGAATTGATAAAATTACTCTGGCATAAAACAGAGAAATGTGAGAACCCCTGAGACAGTGAACAGAAGTATCTACCAATGTGAGTAAATAAGGGACATAGTGAATTTTTGGAGCAAATTTCCAAACCAGCATAAAATGTTTCTTGACACTTCATTACATCTAATCTAGAAAGTCCTTGCAACTCAGTCAGCAGTCTGGATCCTTGTAAGAACAATAAACAAGATATGACAGGATGTATGTAAAAGCCAGCACATACTGAACAGACACAGGAAGTGGCACTGTTTCCAAATCCAGACATCCGTATTTCTACCAGGCCTCTGATGGTTTTATAGGCAACCAAAGTCATGTAGATAAGGTAGACTGCTTTTTTTAAAATCAGTTTTGTCCCTTTCAGCCATTCGACTTAAATTCTCTTCCCATATGTATTTATGCATTTTTAAAATAAGCATCAGAACTCATTAATGAATTAAAGAAATTTCTTCTGGGGGTCAGCATATTTATTGAAGCTATTTTTTTCTATGATACTAAGAGAATGGAGAACCAGATGCTTTAAACAACCAAATTTTATAGCACTTACTGGGCCACTCAGCAGATGTTTCTAACTTTTCAAAACCATATAGTACTGCTTGTAGGCAGGAATAAATAATTAATATTTTATTGGGAAAGAAACCAAAAACTAAAACACATCACAGCCATTTTCTGCAATGAAAAGATAAGTAGTATCAAATAAATTTAAAAAAAAAGGAATGTTTTATCACACTGATTGTGTAAATGAAAGTATAATTCACAGAAATTTGTTGATTGCTTATTGAAAGCATAAAAGCTAGTAAAATACTGTGACCAAGCATCAGTCTATATACCAGACACCAGGCAGGAAACCATGCTGCTTTCTGATTTTCCAGAGTTTATATATCCTTAAACAATTGTAATAGAGAAGGATTTTATTAGATTCATAAACAGGAAAAGCAGTAATGGTATAGATGCTTTACAGTGAATCCTGTTGAGACCCATTAAATACATGTTGCAACAAAGATAATACTAAGATTGTGAGCAAAGAAAAAGATCAAAAAGATCCTGGAAATGGAGCTCCAGAGGAAATACTAAAACAGTGTCTCCTATTTGGGCAATGCAAAGAAAAACACTTCCATCAAACCTGCCTCTTTTTTTTTGTATATGTGCGTGTGTGTGAGTGTGTCCATTCTTCACAAAACCAAGTAGACATAATTTCTGTTTCCTGGAGCATATCAGATTGTTTCTGTCCAGCTGTTTCTGTCCAGATATGGACTGCTCAAGACACAAGAGATGGGATAGAAAGCTCCCAGGTTTAAAGCCAATTAAGTCATGGTCAACCTTTGTTGCAAAGAAAGAGAAGCAAAATGTCCCTACTTCTACAAACCCATAAAACTCCACTTACAAACACTATGGTATCAAAGTATCTCAACAGATTGATTGATACAAATTTGATTGACAGTCTTTAACTTCAGATGGGAAACTTCAGTGATTCTGGGGGCAGATTAGGGGAGGTGAGGTGAGGTAAAAGAAGACATAAAAGGCGAGATGAAGTGAAGAAATGCAAGGCAACAGAAAAAAGAAAGGAGAGATGCAGATGCTCACACTGAGAAATAGAAAACAGAGATTAGCAATATATTGCCGATTGAAAAATATGAACAGTACAAGATGATTTTTATTTTTTTTTTAGTGTTCCACAGGTTTTCTTTGGGATTTAAATAATACATTTTATATTGCAATATTTCTAGAACTTATTCTGTGTGGTTAAACCTTAAAGGAGGGTTTAAAGTTGTACTCAACACTCTTACAAGTAGATATCACAGACTAACAAAGTAATACTTCATGAATTTTTAATTTCTTTTTCTCAAAAATAATGTTTGATTGTGACTTGATTGAGCTTTTCATACATCTAAAAATTATTTATTTCCTTCTGACAGCTAGTGATCACTATCAAAAGCATAAACCTACATGTAAATATATTTGTAAATATGAATTGGAGTGAGTGCTTTCAGGAAAGTTACCATTTCTCCACACTAAGTTGGAGGTCATGATTGATTTTCTAAAAGTTACTTGATATAGGGGTTTTTTTGTTGTTATATTTATGTTATTTTAGTACTTACAAAGTATTTTTTACAAATAATAACTGCATTTAGTTATCATAAACTTTCAGAATTTTTTTTATTGATGAAAAGTCTGTTAATTTGCTCATTTATGAACACACAAAACCTGAAATATATTGTGGCCTATTAAACCCAGAAGTATAAAGAGAGATGAAAAATTAAATTGCCAGTTTAAAAGAAATTCTTTACTTTAGGAATCACAAGAACATTATTTTATAAATCTTTTCTTATGAAGTAAATGACTACTTTAAAACTCTTTGGGTTAATAAGATAAACAAGAGCTAATCAATACAGATTTCCAACTTTTCTTTGTCACTTTAATTTTGGGAGTGAGAATATACTACTTTTTTTGGTTAAAATTGATCGAGATAACTTTAGGTAGAAATATGCAGATAAAAAATGAGAGAACAAACAAAGTAGACCAAAACTAGGGCAAGTGGAACATTTTAAAAGCAAGCCTAAGCTTTTCTGAGCCTTGTATCCGATCAAATGTTTCTTATAATCTTATAGTGTCAGCACTTTACAAGAAATACAAGATAAATCCAATAGTCAAAGTAGTTCATATTAATTGCTGCCTAAGTAAAATAGCAAATGCTAGTATTTAATTTCAGAAAATGTGTATGAATTATTCATTGGTACAGTTTTGTCTTTCTTAAGGGCTACCAGTTTAACTTTCTTTCATACTCACATTCACAACTGGATTGAGGCAGCTTCTCTTTTGACAAAAATGCAGAATATCTTTGTACTATTATTGCAGAACTTATACTACAAAAGTTATAAATCCACTTGTAGGAACAATTAATATTACTCATCTGTTCTGTAAATATTATAGAAATGTTATAGTTTTTGCACTAGTTGTAATAAGGAAAATACTTTAATATACAACATCTTTTCTGAAAGATGATCATACTTGAAGCTACCAAATTTTTCCAGTTTTCAGAGTACGAGTCCAAACTTTTCTGTTGTTACTTCTACATCCTGTGTAAATAAAAAAGTCTTAAACTTGTGAATTTAAAACTACTTTCTGGCTTTTTGAAAATGAATAAATTATTAATGAAATTATTTGCATTATATATGTACACACATCCACATATGCATACAGAGAAATACAAACATTTTTATAGGTAATTCTCCCCAATAATGCAATCTATTTTATTCAGAGCTAGCTTCAATAAAGAAATTTAATATGCTTTTAAGCTTTAGTTCCAAAATGGAAATAAAAACTTGAAGGTACACTTTTGGCTCTTTCATGTTTGACTAGTCACAGATATTTGGGTTATCTCTTTAATCCTGAAGGTAAGGTTCAGTTTAAGTGATATATAACTCATGTTAAAATCAAGATCAAAGAATTAAATGGAGACATTTTTAATGTCAAATAAGGGCTTTGTCAGATTCCTTCTTCAATCTTTCCAGCAATAAATGCAGAAAGAAATACCAATGAAGTATATTAAGACAATCACTAAATTTCATCAGAAATGTTTTCAAAATTTACCAGATGCTTATGTCCACATTTTATGAATCCTTAGTTCAGTGGTTAAAAATATTGTTCTGAATAGGGTCTTCTTCATCTGAAGCTGTCATGTCCAAACAGCAAGACAGATAAAGAGAATTGCTGCAAAGAGAAACTTAATCATATGAATCACTCTTCAGAACATGTAAGAAAAATTTTAAATACACAAAACACCCCTAAACCCCAGTCCTAGTAATAATTATTGGATTTTAGATGTTTTGTCTACCAAGTTATCTTTGATTTTAAATGATAGCAAGGCATGGAGATATAGAATTGGGTGATTAAGGACCTTTTTCAGTGCCTAGAAAAACAGATGACAATCTTCTGCTCTCCATGTCCATATTTTTTGTGTTGCTAATTCTGCTATCAATTTTATTTGTCTGCTGCATATTGCATGCACTTATGGGGTTGCATAAATAATGATTAGCATATCAAACGTATTGATTTTGCCAGAGTGACAGTAGTTTTCTATTTTACTGTTTAACTGCCATTAGCATCTAATCACTAGTCCATAATTAGTGAGGAGACTAATAACAGTAAAGATAATGGTAGCTACTGATTATGTACCATCAAGCAATGGAACTACTGGGAAGTAGTGGAATCATCATCCTTTGAAGTGTTTAAAAACATGAGGATGTGGCACCTGGGGACATGTTTTTGTGGTAGACATGTGGCAGAGATGGGTTAATGGCTGGAATTGACCTTAGAGGTCTTTTCCAACCTTAACAATTCTATTAAATAAGTCTTTAAAACAGTCTAAAATTTGCACATCTCACACTAGTAGATTAGGAGGTCATATTTGGAAAATTAATTTGAAGCAGAGGTAAATACTGAAAATGTTGGTGTCAGGTAAATTAAGTGCATGAAATGTTAAAATAACAAATTCTGTAGGTATACAGTAACTTCATTCTTAATTCCCTAGAGGAACTTGAGAGTAATTTGCCAGCTGTAGCATTTATTTCATTTGCAGAAATTCTCCTGTCTTTGCAACATGGTAGAAAGATATGAATATAAAAAAGAAGTCATAAGCCTCAAAGTTACATTGTTCTGAAAGCTTACTGCAAGGAAGCAGTAGGATTTCAAAACAAAAAGAACAATGTGGAGTCTAGAATAGATTTCACTAGAACCCTTTCTTTTCTGCATTGCTTTATAGGTTTTGGAAGATTTTCTTCATCTTCTTTTGCTTATAATTAAAATACTCTCCTTTGGGAGAATAAAATGTTTATTTATTCATTTATTGCTTGTTTGTTTATTTGTTTGTTTATGGTTGTCCTAGGGTGACTTTATGATGCTTATATCCCCAATTGTCTGTTCTGTTTATGCTGGATGTTGAGTTCCACACCTTGAAGACTGGTTCTGAGAGTGAAGGGGACAGAAGAAGTTTATTTTCAGAATCTGCACTTGCCCCCCCATATCCTTCTTCTGGACTGTGCTGTCTGCAGCATGGATAGACAGCAGGACAGAGCTCTCCGCTTTTATTTTTTGGTTGTTGATGTTGTTTTTTAGTTAGCTGAGGCAGAGAAGTTCCCAGACTATGGTTTTTCTTTTTCTTGGAACTCATCAGCCCTTCTCTGGACTGAAAATGCAGAAGAGCACTGGGAGCTCATACCTGTTGCTCTCTGAGGCCCAGGACATGGCATTTTCCAGCACAGGAAAGACTGATAGGAGACTGAGTGAGCCAATCCCTCACAGAAGGACTCTTTCTGAATTTTCCATCTCTTTTGAACAGTGAGATTTTCCATTGCCTAATATTATTCATTTTTCATGTGTGTGACTACTTTGTTTGCTTAATACACAGTTTTTTCCACATTTCTAGAAGGAGATTTATGTCTCCCAAACTGATGGGGGGATGGGCCACTAGAATTGCTTTCCAGAGGGACCCTTTTGGAAGTTCCCTCCCTAAATTTGCCCTGAACTAGGACAATTACCTGGTATACAGAGATGCAATACCTTGGAGTGGTCCAAAGATGCACCAAGAGAGTTTTAATCTTAGCATTAAGAAATACTGCTTCGCTAAGGAGACCAAACACTGGAACGGGTTTCTTACAAACATGGTCAATGATCCAAACCTGTCTATGGTTCTGAGCCATTTAGATACTGATTTTAATAATATGCTTTTACTTTTTATCAGCCTTGAATTTGTCAGGTAGTTGGAGCACTGTAGGTCACTCCCAACTGAAATACTCTATTCTAATAAATTACATTTGTGTTTAGCATTTATTTCTTTTACAAAATCACTCCTAGTATTCTTATTTATATTTTAAATTGTAATTATTTCCTGGTGTGGGTGGACGGACATGATATTTAATTGAGTCTGTAAGTGTGAAACTATGCATCAAAAAGTACAGTGAATTATGATTAATTGTCTGTTCTAATACACTAGAAACTGTTTATTTCTGTGCAAGTACCTTTTCCTGCACATGTGAGGCACAAAATACCTTGCCATAATTTTATGAATCCCATATAATTGCAGAGTGGGAGAAAAATATACTGTATACAGTAATTTGGTGCTAGAGGTTGTGGTAGGTTAATGTACCTTAATTAAAGCAATGAAACATATTCACAGGAAAATAAGTAAGGGTCATCCTCCTGAAACTATGTCACAAGATATACAAACCATTTATTCTGATTTGAAACATTAGAAGAACCAGTTAATATTTATTAACAAATTATTGTGGTCTCCACACTGTTCTTTTTGTATGAAATATTATTTTTGGTATTTGCGTGACTCACAGATATGTACAGATTAGCACAAATGCAAGAATGAAAGTTTGTTCCTCAGATAAGAAGACAGAGCAGTCTTCTTTCTTATACTCTGGAATGATGTGGTCAGTGTAGAACGATTCAATTACTGAAGTCTATTGCAAAATCTCAATTTCATTTTGGCAAAAGATTAATTTCGCTTTATGTATTTTTTATAGTGCCATTCCTCTTGATGTACCCTTCTATAAAATTTCTATACTTTTGTCCTCACCTATTTTATCTTACTTTAGTTACATTTCCCTTCTTCCTTCTCCTTCTATCTGATACTCATTTTTATATGAATGTACCCACAGAATGTAGATTATTAAGGTAGTTTGAAATCTAGTAACAAAATGTCCAATAATTTTTTAAGACGTCAGCAGGGTAACGAAGAAGACCTTAGAAAAAGCTTGCACTCCAGTGTCATTTGCACATGTCACTGTGCCTGCTGAGATGTCCTACTCTCCAAACAAATAGCCATCATGAAATTTCAGTGCAACTCTCCCAGCTACTGATAAGATTCAAGATCTGTATGCAGCACTGTGTGTTTCCCAGTGTACACACCCTCAGGAAAAAAGTGTCTGAGAATGCTGCAGCCCATGTGTTTGGAACCAGAGACAGGAGAGCTGCACTGGCCTGAAGGAGACAGCATGGAAAAATGTGATAACACTACAGACTAAATTTATGGGAGTGAAATGACTGCTGAGACTCTTCTCTGGCACTGGTACCTACTGGCATGGGATTCCAAGCATCGCAAAAAGAGTGCCCAGTATAAATCACCCACTGGAATTGTCTTTAGCTCAGAGTATCTCCAAAGCCATACCTGAAAACTGATTGGATACACATCAGTGGTTTCAGGACAAAGTGATGTTAGGAACCCATGCTAACAATAAAACAGTAAAAATGCTTTCTAAATTAAATGTTAGTGTTTATCTTAAATCTATCTTAATTTAAATGAATAAAGGCTGTCCCTGCAGTAGTGAATCAAAGTAGGAGATGTCAAATCATGGTGGGCTTGATGGGGATTTCAAGCAAAATAGGAAAACAATTTTTAGAATCTGTTATGCTCTTATTTATATACTGCTGTAAAATTCACTAAAATCTCTGAATTGGAAGTTACCAGCAATCAAGTCATCATCCTTCAGCCTATAAATTTTGAGGGGCTTTTTTTTGTCTGTGCTATTCTGAGAAAAAATTAATTTCCAATTCTTCTTCCAGTTTTTATTAAAGTAATAAAAACTAAATGTTGAGTATAAAAAAATAAATTACATATATCTCTGAAAACAACTTCATCATACAGGGTATGGTAGAAAAATTAAAAAACACAGAATGTAGTTTGGCCTGCAATTGAGATTAATCAGAAAAAGAAATATTCATATTTGCAAATAAGCATATTTCTTTTGCAGTGGACTCATGTAGAAGTTGGGCATATCATTTCTCTGACAATCTCTTTTACTAATGGCAATGGTTCTACAGACGTTTTTTGTATTAAGCATTCAATACAGAATTAATTAGATCATTACATTTTTGTTACATGGCTGTGCATTATTCACCCATCTCCTAATACTGTAACTGAAACTTTTCTACTTCCACTTTTAATTTATTGTACACAGTTCTATAAAATATTTCTCTTATAGAGCCTTTATATCATTTTGATTTATAAAACAGTTTTATTTCTATTCATTCTACTAACTGAAAGTCAGTATTTCTTGAAAAAAGTCTAATCTAAGGGGAAATAGATTAAAAGTGTGCATGTGTTGGTACATATTTAAATATAATACAAGCCTAAAATATTATTATAGTGAAATTAGGACTGAAAGTATATATCACATGTCATGTAAAAAATATTAAAATTACAAAAACTATTTCTCTTTAAACAATATATTTCTGAAAATACAGGAAATTCAGTATTAATTTTATCCATTCGGAAAGTAAAGATGGGAGTGAAGGGAAGCACTCAGCCTACCTAATTCCACTTCATTTTTGTAGGCCTGTGTTTATTGGTAAGGCACTTTAATGCTTGTGAATACAAGGTTCATCCCCACTTTTCCTTCCATTTTTGAACAGTGGTTGTTGTCTTGTCATCCCATGCCATCTGCCAGAGAGAAATTCAAATTATAAGGGGATAGAATAATTCCCTCAAGAAACCTCTAAAAGGAGTATATAAACTGATTTCATAAAATTAGATGGGATTATCCAAGTGGCATGATATATGACATACAACAAGGGATAAGGTCATTTATCCTTTTAAAACCAGTGACATTTGAGACAGATAATTAAATTTCTGAGTGGTTTTGACCTTTATCTAATCCCTTTTTTATCTTAACCATTATAATAAAGAAAACTGTTGCCTGCAGGTAGGTTGTAAAGGAATGATGAGTTTCATGAATTGTCTGGTGGAGCATTGGCTTTTTTATTATTGGTGGAAAGCTAGCATTAGTCTTTGTAATTATAAACATCAGATGTCATTATCAATACTTACAGCCATGATAAGCTTTTCTTCCCCAGCTGTGCTTTTTATATATCATACAAGTTAATTTTATCTGTGTAATGCTTTCAGTGTTCAGTGTTCTTCCATTTAGATTGACACAAAAGTACTAAAAACTGTGGTAAAACTATGTCTTCAAATCAGTTATATAGATTAAAATGTTTATATTAGAGATGCTACTTAATGTTCAGAATTGTAAAAGAAAAAAAAAAAAAGAGTAATTTTCTGGGTTTCTTTTCCCCTTCTCCTCTTCTCTCAGTTATTCCTTAATGACGTTTCTTCATTCTCCATCACCTTTCACCTACAGTTGATGATATGCAAAAAATTAGTGTTACCTATCAAAACAGATACTTGGCTCTAAAAATGCATCTGTACTACTATATAAAGAAGAATGGGGGTGTGTACAACTAAGGACATCCAACATCTTAGATTATTTGAAATACTTTATTCTTAGATCAGTTCCAAATTAGCTCACCTCCTTTTTAGTCTACTGAACAATAGCACCATTTTCAAAATAAATTCTTATGGATGAGATTAGTCTTTAGAGACAGATCTGATGCAATAACTTTTACTCATCTTGGACACAAACCATCTTTTTTTACACTTTTACATATGTATATTCAACCAGAAATATAACTGAAGCTTGTATGATGGTCACCTCTTAGATTTTTTCTAATTGATATTCTGTGTTACACAGCTGTTAACAATACTAAGACATAGTTATGTCTTGTAAGTGTCAAGATGCTACCTACTAACCTCCAAAACATTTGAAATATTTGACAGGGCCACTTTGCAAAGGAAACAAAGAAGAAAATCACTTGGCCCTTCTCAAGAAAACAGGATTGGAACCTCAGCAAAGGTCTTCCATTTCCATCTTCTGATTAACATAGAAGACCCTATTTTTTTGCTATGTCAAACAAAACAAGGGCATTGATTTGCAACAGCCTTGTTAGAAGAATGCAAGACAATGCAATAGCAGAAAATGAGTAGTTGATGTATAATTCCTTGCCGAAATTAGTTTTGCCAAGGCTTAAAGGAAGTGCTTTTTAGGGGGTTTCTGCAGACTCGCTTGGAAAGACATTAATGTTTCTGTGAAACGGAGAGCAGTGGCAAGTAGTGTCACTCGGGAATCATACTGTGGCTGGTACTGTTCCCTATTCCTTTAATAATGACATAGTGGGATTCAGTGAACCCTCAGCAAGTCTGCAGATGCCACCAAACTGAATGGTGCAGTTAACATGCTGGATGGGAGGGATGCCATCCAGAAGGGCATTATCCTACCCAGGTTTCTAGATTTTAGTAAAGCTTTTGACGTTTTTTATCACAGTATTCTCCTGGAGAACCTGGCTGCTTATGGCTTGGACAAGTGTAGTCTTCACTGGGTGAAAAACCGGTAGTTACTTCCAGGCAGTCTGTTCCAGGTGGCAACCTTCGGGACTCACTTGTGGGACTGGTCATGTTAAATTGGATCAAGTGCATCCTCAGTCAGCTTAGAGACAACACCAGTGTGAGGGGCAGTGTTGATCTGTTGAAGGGTAGAAAGACTCTGCAGAGGGATATAAACAGGTTAAATGAATGGGAAAATGCCAGTGGGAAGAGGTTCAACAGGGCCAAGTACCAGGTCCTACACCTGGATCACAACAACCCCATGCAGTGCTACAGACTGGGGGCAGAGTTTCTGGAAAGTTGCTCTGTGGAAAAGGATCTGAGAGCTGATCAGCAGCTGCTTGAACATGAGAGTGTCCAGGTGCTCAAGAAGGTCAATGGCATCCTGGTCTGGATCAGAGCAGTGACTGTCCCTCCATACTCAGCACTGGTGAGGTCACACCTCAAGTCTTGTGTCAGGTTGTGGGCCCCTCACTTCAAGAAAGGGTTTGAGGTGCTGGAGAGTGTCCAGAGTAGGGCAACAAAGGTGCTGAAGGGTGTAGAGAGCAATTCCTATGAGTAGCTGGGGGAGCTCAGGTTGTTCAGCCTGAAGGACGCTAAGAGGAGACTTCATCACTGTTTATAACTACTTGAAGTTGCCAAGTAACAAGAGATAGGATAAAAGGAAATGGCCTAAATCTTTCTGAGGAAAGTTTAGTTTGCATATTAAAAAAAAACTTTCTTCACAGAATACCTATGAAGCATAGAAACAGGCTGCCCAGGTTGAGTCTCCATGCCTGGGGGCACTTAAAAGATGTCTAGATGTGATGCTTAGGGTCATGGCTTAATGGTGAACCTGGTGTGCTGAGTTAATGGTTGGATTTAATTTTCTGAAAGATTATTCAAATGTAAGTAATTGAATGATTCCATGACAGGCTTGAGGAGCATGTCCAGTCTGTTTGAGGCTCATAACTTCAAGGTCAAATGTAAAATACTGTCAGAGGGTTTAAAATACATAATATTTAAAAGTTTCTTCCAACCCAAAAGATTCTAATATTCAATAATAACTGTTTTTGTTTTTTCTCTGTTCCATGCTTCCTTCTCTGTCTTTTTTATTATTTCTTCCTTCTGTCAACTTTTATGGCTTTTATTTCATCTTCCTCTTATGTCCTAATTTACCAGGTTTCTACCCTTGTGTCAAGTGTTTATTTACTTACGCTTTCCTCTCTTCCTCCTGAACATTCTCCTTTTACTAAGCACTTTACTGCAATGGATGTAAATAGACTGAACAGTGAAGACTACTGTTCCAGAACAGATCCTTCATTTTCATGCGAATTCGCGGTTTTTGCTTTGTCAGAAATGGAAGATGAACAAAATTGCTTTCAAACAGCTCTTTTTCAAAGATATCTCAGTAGGCTTGTTCAGATTTTTAGTTCATTCATCTCTCGGTCAGTGATTGCACACTGCTAGAATTGCTTTACATTTTTATTGTGTGCTTTTTTATCACACAGAATAACCTCAGCCTGAATACTTTCAATATCTATACTTTCTCTAACTTAACCAATTTGAAATCTTTCTGATGTATCTCTCACTTCGATATTCTCTTTAAAAATATGACAGTGCTATTTTATGCCTTACATAAACACAACTTTTAAAATGTCTCACTCTAACACATAGAAAAGGAAAAAAAAAAAGGAAAAAAACCCCAAGGACAAAGTCCTAAACCCAACCTTTTATTCCATGCTTTCTAGCTGTCATTCTGAGTGTTTTTTAAACAAACATCTATCTAAATCTTAATGATACTGACATAATGGAATTATGAAAATATTCTAGTCCATACCTAAATGGTTCTAAAACTGGGGGGGGGGGGGGGGGGGAAAAAAAAAAAAAAAAAAAAAAAAAAAAAAAAAAAAAAAAAAAAAAAAAAAAAAAAAAAAAAAAAAAAAAAAAA
>PYHW01009760.1:397745-420377 GCA_013186435.1 Turdus rufiventris
AAACAAACTACAAAACAAAACAAAACAAAACAACTTCTGTCAACAAATGGCTATGCATACTCAAATGTTTATATTGTTTCCAGATCATACAGTATGTAGTTTACTGCTCGATAAAATTCAACTAAATAGTTTCAGTTGAAATTACTCCAAATACTTTCGTATCTTGAAATAATTTTTAAAATAAGTAATCTGTGCCTTTTATGTTGCTGAGTTCTAAATCTTTTTTAAAGCCAGAAAAACGCTGAAAGAACATGATACTACCCTTCTCAGGACAATGAGAGAAACAACAAACAAATGAAGGAAAAATATCAGTTCTTTAGCTGCTGTACACAAGTGTTATTTTATGGACTTCAAAGGGACATCTTTTACCTCAGAGATTCTAGACTTCAACAGCTAGGGCTAAATTGTTGTAGTCTGTAACAACTGATGACAAAACAATTGTCTTGGAATGTGGGAGAGTAAACCGCTATCCTGGAAACATTCAAGATCAACTTCGACAGGTATCTGAGCAACCTGATCTAGTTGAATATGCCCCGTCTTATTGAAAGGAGGTTGTACTGGATGACCTTCAAAGGTCTCTTCCTGCTGAAACTGTTCTATGATCTATGATTGAATTTAAAACTAATACAAACTGAGATTTAAATGGTATGTACATTTTTTTCAGAAACTAAATCTGTGTTTAGTCCCACTGTGAATGTTGCATAAAGTTTTTGTTGTTCTCTTAAAATTATTTCTTCTCATTTAGAATTTGTATTTTTCCAGTACTTAAAGCTTGTCATATCCTACAAGATATGTACATAAGATATGCACATACGTACATTGATATATGAAATGTTGGATTCGATGAAAAAAAATCACAGTTCACTTCATTAAAATGATTAAACTCTAAGGTAAGTTTTTTTCATTATACATGTATAGAGCAGTTTGCCAGGTTTCCAGTTCTTAAGGTTTCTGTCTTGAATTCCTTCCCATTATCAACGTTTTGTTAATGGGACATCTGTGAACAAGCATATCTTGGTGAGCAGGCTCTACCTCAAGATGAGAGGAGAGGGAAGCACTTGTTTATTACTGGCAGCTTCTCTTTTGTCTCTACATCTAAACCAATCAGGCTATTTTTGTGTTACTCGTCTGGATACATAACTTTTAAACTGCTGCCTCAATTAGTATTCCTACAACTCTGCTTTCTCTAGAATTGCCAAAACCAAGCAAAGTACCTCTTAATGAGCTTTCAGTTAAGAATATGAGAATAATGCTATTACATAGGCACATTTAAGTACTTACCTATGTTTTGAAAGGGTCAAGACTAAGTGATTTGTGATGGTTTCCTGAATTTTATCTATCCTTGGTGCCAGATCTTATTTGGAATTATAATTTGGGTTTATGGTTTAATATTGTTTCTTTATATCCTGCCTATTACTCTCATTTTTCAACCTTCTTTTTCATTGTTTCTCAAGTTCCCAATTATGTTTCACACGCAAATTCCATCAACATAGTTTATCTGCTCTTTCAGGCTGTTAATGAGAAACAGCTCAAGTGACAAAATCATGGTTGACCCACTGCAGAGAGCAGAAGAATAAATTTACAGTGAAATATGCAGATATCTCATAACAGCCACACACATTTGCAACAGTCTTTTTCAACATGTAGACACATACTGTCATTATATACCATGTGTTAGCTACATCCTTTTTTTTTCTTATATTACTCTATTACTTTGACCTCTGAAGACTAAATTATACAAGACCTTTGATCTTTTTCATATATATTAAAAATAAGTAAGATTAGTTTGATAAAATGGTAGCAAAATATTCACTGAATCATATATATATATATCAGGATAACATATTTTTTTACTTGTTATATGGAATGTATTTTTAAAATGCTTTGAACACTTCAAAGGACACAAAGACTGTTCTGTGTTCCCCAGAAGGGCTGTGAAATACAATGTAGAATTTGTTTAAGTGAAGCGTTTCTTGAAGTACTCTAAAGAAGCATTAGGACTAAGCAAAAGAATATACCTACGTAATTAAGGCCCAGCTCAGAGATGTGGGAATGTTACTATGCTAGATGTCATGTTGAAACTTTGTATTAGTACTAATTCTACAGAATCCATTCGTCAATGTCATTTTCAAAGTGTATTACAAGTACTATTTTATCAACTGTATGCTGTACAGTTATTGTTACTAAAGGTAGTTATTGTTTTATTTGGAGGCGCAGAAGAGAAAATTTTCTGTGTATTGGCTACAGATTTAATGAACGAGGTCTTTTACAACCTAAGTTGTCCCACATTTTAATTAATGATCCCAATATTTCTTCTGAAAAATCTATCTAGTATTACTATATAATTGATTACCAGTCACAGTTGTGGATGTCTTTCCAGCCATGTTTCGTACATAATGTTTAGACCAGATTGCTCAGGGCTGTGATCAGTTTGATTTTGAATTTTACTCCAGGGATAGACACCTCACAGCATTCCTGTACAAACTGTTTCTGTATCTGACAGCCTCAAAATAACCAAGTAATCTTGTTAGGTGTGCTAAATTGAATTTTGTGTTTTTCAGAGTATAACCATTTCCTTTTGTCCTCACTGAACTACTGAGACGAATTTGTCACTGCCTTTCTTGTATCTCCCTCCTCTTTGTTAAGATCTCTTTGAGCTGTCTGCTCTCCAAAATGAACAGTCGCAGATATCTCAGCTTCTGCTCACATGACAGATTCACCAGTACCCTTTATTCCTCTTTGGGCAGACCAACGGACCAATTAACAAAAAGAGCAAAAAAAGAAGAATGCCTGTAGTGCCCATCATCTAAGCCTCCATTTACCAGAATCCTAGAGTTCACTGTGGGCTGCCTATTCTGTGAACCTTTCTTATCCTTGGTCTGGTACAAAACAGCTGAGAATTCTCCTTAAATAGCCTTTATAGCCTGTGCTTCCACTGCACTCACCAGTAACACTCCTTCTTGCTCCTGCTCCTACTCCTGCTCCTGCCTGTGGGCAAGGACAGAGGTGCATTCACAGTTTGAGGTGGATCTAGCTGGCTGTCCCTTTTCTGCTTTAATTTGAATTTATCCTACAGTTCTCAAAGCAAACAACTGGTCTGAAGGCACTGACTGTGCCTGAAAGAAGGCATATGCACTCACTCTCCCAAGATGAGTTATGCCTCAGGAGAGGAAATATTTTAACAGTGACAGCCGCATTTGGTATTCCTTACATGCCTGACAGCCTTTCCCCACAAGCTGAACTAATCCTCCTGTTGTCTTTCCTTGGGACAGGTTCTTCTGGGACCTGCCAGGTGCCTGTGTAAAGTGCTTTCTAAGCTGGGAAAAGACTGGATCTGTTTGTAAGTCTCATCACCATACATTGCAGGTTAATTCAGTCATTTAAAGCAGAAAATTTCCCTCCATTTCTCTCCCAAGTTTGAAACATTAGATTTCTGTTGGATGATATGAATTTGCAAGGCATAGCTGTGCTAAATTTGATGCCCTTCAAAAAACAAAGTCATGCTAATTAGCAAAGTCTGTCAGTAGCAGTTTGTGTCTGAAATATCTTGAACTTTTAAATAAATTTGCATGATTCAGAATAGCCATACAAACTATTTTTGATGTAAACTGTGTGAAAACAAACAAAATTGATTCTTTTCCCCCTTGGTGGAACTCAGTACTAAAACATGACCCTGGTGTTCACAATATAATTTTCAGCAGACTGACTTTTCAAGTGGGAGATTCAACTCACTCAAGGACAGTAGAACTGTCTGAGTAAAACTATTTCTCTTGATTGATTAAAGAGGGTGACTGTATTTTAACACAAGTGCCTCAGCTGACTACAGCACAATCAAACTTGAGGAAAAAATGTCCAATTCTAACATTTTTTTTATTGTTCTATAAATTACATCAGTAGACTAAGTGAAAATCATTTTAGTCCTTTTAGAAATTGACTTGCAGCAACTGAGGTCATGCAAGTGAGAAATGTTCTTGTGATAATAGACATGTCTATGCTTTCACAAACATTAATATTTTTATTTATATTTTTAGAAAGTACATCTTTGTGCAGTAGTGTTTTGAAAAAATTTTGGCCTATTTGTGCATTCACCAATGTTTTTTCTCAGAGTATTTTAGTAACTCTAAACAGCTTCTTAGCTGTTGTGATTGTGATACTGATTCTAATAACTCAGACTTCCATAAATTTTCTTTTCTAATTTTTTTTTACATACTGTGGTTAAGATAAAGAATACTGAGTACACAAGTAATTTCTGTAAAAATACAAAGAACCATTAATCAGCAATTTTTGCAATCCCTTCCAGAATATTAAGTAAAATTTTTTGTACTCTTCATAGTTAGATGTTGCCCAAAGGGGAAATAAAATAATTAATAATTTAGTGACTATGCTTATATGATGTCTTGGATACAGAGACCCTAAGAAGTGTCATATTCCATTTCCAGCATAGGAAAAAAATTCAAAGCTTTGAACTGTTCTGCAATGTTAGTTTATTTGTACTGCAGGATTTGCTCATTTTTGTTTGAACTGCTGGAAATTAACAGCTAAATATTTAACTTTGAAGGGAATCATTGGTAGTCATTTGCAGTCTGAAGTACATGACATACCAGTGAACACAGGCAGGAAAAAACCTTTAATATGTGCTTTAAGAAGAGTCTTTTTTGATTGTCAACTACTTATAGTGTAGCCTTTGAACAAATTAGTTTATTGATCCTAAATCATTCACTTAAGAGTACATTAATTGTGAGTTAGACTCCTCAAAAGAGGACTATTGCTTGAATGAATGCATTATGAGATAGCAACATACACAGAGAAAGATTTAAATAATCAATACAAATGCACAAATGCGATAGTAGTAAGGTACTTACATAGAACGTATTTAATTTCTTTAACTCTATACAATTTTTATATACTATTCAAGTATGCAAATAATGGAAAGAGAGGAAGGTACAAGGACAAGAGAAGAAAGAAAAATAATATATAAATGTGAAATGTCATTACCATTAAAAAAAAAAGCTGCTTGATACGATATTCTTAATTAAACAGGTTTCAAGTGCTGTTTATCAATCAAAAAGCAAAGCATTTTGAGAACATCAGAATATAAAAGAGTTGTTCTGACAAGAAGAGAAAGAAAAGGCAAGAAAACATTCATTTCACTGCTACCCAATAATTACCTCTCTCTCTTTGATAGCTGATATTGGCTGGAATAAAATTCAAGTTCAAATGTTAGTTGTTTAAATGTGAAAAAAAGCTATTATTTGGTTTAATAAACACATTCTGTATATAAAAATGAACTCGACAAAATTGAAAAATGTAATATAATTTTACCAATAGATGTATGTTATGTGAACACCAGCCTGAGGAAGATTTTGTGTAGAAGGATCCAAAACCAAATACCATAATGTCTAATTCTGCTCTGTAAACTATTTGTTCCTTTTTATGGTTTTATTTTTTAATTAAGATAAATTTAAGAAATGCATTACTATTTTATTTTAAATTCACTTTACACAATAAGAAGGGGTATTTATAATTAATTTATTTATTTTTACATCATAGTGTCTCACTACATAGAGATTACATGTATGGTCAGATACAATGATTAATCACAATCAACTTTAGTTTTGAAAACTCAGGTTTTCAAAAAGAGAATAAAAGAGGAAGGATAAAAAAGAGCAACCTAGATTGGACTTCTGTTTCCTAAGTGGTGACCCTTATAAAACTGCAAACTCCATGGAAATAAAGAATGTGTCAAAATATTGAATTTGACTGTTAAGATCTTCCTTCTATTTTTCTTCACATAACAGACAAGCATGAAAACTAAACATTAAATGACTTCTGCAATGAAGAAAATAACATCTAATAAAAAGTTTAAGGTCTGTTTAGTTTCCCCCCTAATCCATTAACCATAACTCATTTATGTAAGTAACAGAGGAACCTCCATTTACTTCAAGGCAGATGCTGCAAGCCAGGACTGACCACTTCTTTTCACCCCAACCAGATCCAATTAGTGGGCACTGACTCCTTGTAGCACACATACCAGGCAGAATAGAGTGTGAGATTATGCAGAACTGGTTAGGATTAAACAGGCCAGGACAGACTGTGCTGATCAGGCTCAAGGCTCAGCCACAGAAGTGTACTAACTGTCCCCATTTTACATGTGAATACATCTTTCTGTCTGTTCCATCTTTGCTCCTTGCCAGTTTCCTTCTGCTGCACATTTCTTTATTAGTTTGCACAGATTTAGTAATTTCACTGTAGAATTCCAATTCCTTATGTGTCTTTAGTTCCCACTTACTAGCTACAAAATGAAGGTTATCAACTCTAGGCCAGTGCCTGGAGTTTTTAATAACCTGTCCAGTACTGCAACTGATAAGGTTTGTGACTTGCCATTGTCTCCATTATTTTTTGCCTGTAAGGCCTGTGTCTCTGTATGTTTTTTATGTGTTGCCTTTTTATGTATTGCCTTCTCCTCTCTCTCTCTCTCTNTTTTTTTTTTTTTTTTTTTTTTTTATGATTACATTTAACAAGGTCTTTAATCAGATAATCCTCAGGGAGCAGACATACTCTCCTTCTGCTTATTCTTAAAAAGACCTGAAGGGATAAACCTTGCACAATATAGTCTGACCTCATAGATGACTTTGCACTCAACAGTAGACTGCCCTAGTGGCCTTCTCAAACACCTACAGAGTTATGAGAGTTATTGAACTACCCTACTGTTCTGTAAGGGCATTTAGGAGATTATGCTAATTTATGGATTGTGTTCAGGCTGGGAATGCTTATTAGGGACATCAGAGGGAAGGAGACTTTCTTTGTTAAACTCTGTAATATTGCATGCTATGTAACTGACACACTCCAAGACCCCAGGTAGGAGTACATTTCGATAAGCATTGAGATTTGTTTTTTCTCTATCTCAAGAACAGGCCTCCACTGTTAGCTGTCTACACTAGATAATGTTCTGATGTAATAAAAAAAAAAAAAGAACACCGACATACTGAAATTGACACTTGTAAAAATCATTCCTGCAGCTCAGGACAGATGCAATCCCCTGGAGTTATTGCTATATAAAACTCTACTGTAGCCATTCTTTTACTTCACATACATATGACAGCCATTTTAATGCATTAATCAACAATATTTGGAATAAAATCTTTTAATACAGCCATGAGTTTTTCATCCTAAGGGAAGGCAAATTTGTTGTCAAGATGAATACCTTGTACTGGGTTTATGTGGCAAGATTTTGCTAGCAGGAGGTGTTTGTAATGTAGAGGTGACTCCTGTGAAAAACTGCCAAAAGCTGTTCCCATGTCAGCCAGTTCCAACCAGCTACAAGGCAGACCCGCTGCTAGACAAAGCTGAGCCAACTAGCAACATCAGTAACACCTCTGAGATAACATTTTTTTAAAAAGTAAAAAATGTTCCACAGCAGCTGGGAGAGAGATTTCAGAAAATGTTAGAGAAACAACTCTGCATATATCAAGGTGAGAATAGAAGAAGTGAATAAGGCTTTGTAAGAGCCAGACCAGAGCAGGAGAAGAGTATGAGCAGGAAGGATCAGCAGAAATGAAGGACTGTGTAATGAACACAACCCCTATTTTCCATTCCTAGGCACTGCCCGGGGAGAGGGGAAAGAAAAGATTAGGGAATGAAGTTAAACCTAAGAGGGAAGGGATGAGGGCAAAGAGCGTTTAATTTTTTCTTATTTCTTACAATCCAATTCTGATATAGTTAAATGGCAATCAATGGAATTTAATTTCTCTACTGGAGTCTATTTTGCCATGATGGTAAATGGTAAGCCATCTCCCTGTCCTTGCCTCAGCCTGTCCCTCATCTGTTCTGCTGGTGGAGGGAAAATGCTAGAATTGCTTGGTAGGCATCTGGCAGCCAGCTGAGGTCAACCCACTACATTCCTTTAAACTAATGTCTAAATATAAATTTCCACAGAGGTGAGTAAGACTTATTTATGCAATTCCAGAAGTTTCAGTATCGTGTGAAAAAGAGAGTTACTGCTCAATGGTGTGTGTCTCATTCAGGTTTAAAAAACTTCTTTCTCTCCTGAATGAAAAATTTTCTCTTAGATTTATAGACCTAGATTCGCATGAACATATTTTGTATATCTGCTAAGAAATAAAAGCTGAGATATTCAGTGTGAAAAATATCGGGAAACATTGCAAGTTGCAAGGGGATATAAAGGAATAAAATGGAAGTAAATGTAAAGAAATATTTGTGAATGTCAGTCTGAGCTTTTAATTTGTCTGATATTTGCAACAAAGTCAGTTATATTTCCGAGTTACTGCTCCACTCGTGATTATTTATGATTTTCATCATATTTCTTATCTGATGATACTGCAGATTATTATTTTGCATCTTTCTCCTTTATCCATATTTTTTTCTTACTAAAACCCACACATACACCTTTCAAATTAATTTAATATCAACAGTTTTAGGCTTCTTCTGAAAAAATGAGTTGTCTTTAATACCAAAGCTAGAGTTTTTCCAATATGGAATTGATACAATAATTTTGGTTCTAATACATCAACACAGTTCTAGAATAACACTTTTTAAGCCCTTGTGTAATTAGGGCCCGCTGTGGGGAATATTCAAAATTTAGTTACTGTATTTACAATTTAGAAAGGGAGAACATGTGCCGTGGCACAGACACATGCTAGGTGACAGATTTATCAAAACCCCCTCAAAAAGTCTGGGGTTATCATCATGTAGAATCATCAGCATTTGCTCAGCCCTTGCACAACCCAACCACAATGCAGAAAATTCAAAATAATACATGGAATAGCCATTTTCGTTGAACAACAGTGCAAAATGAACAGAAGCGCCTCATTTAAATGTGCTTGTAAATTGTGATAAGAACTAGGCATGAAGTATAGTCAAATACAAATCAATATCAACACATGTATTTCCTTTATATCCATTGCATTTTTCTCTACGTTGACCGCCAGTGGACAAATTAGAAGTGACTTTTGTTTTAGGTATTGGAGATCAAGAGAAGAAAAAAAAGAAAAACAAAACAACAGTGTTTCATGGGACTTCATGCTGAAGGGACTTCATGGGAATCTTTCTTCCCTAATGAATGACCATTTGTCTCTACGGACAGCTAAAACCCTAGAGATTTAATGTGAAGTACAGAGAAATCAGGGTTGAAAAAAAACCACACCAGGATTTCTCCCAGTGTTTTCCATTACCAACAGCTCAGCATTTTGTGACTTATCCTTGATCTCTCTGTCCTGCCAATACCATTCAGTACCCATCCTTAGATTACTGGACCTGACAGGAGCGTAGTCCCATGAGTGTAGTCTTCACTTCTTAAAATCCTCCTCTATAGTGCAATCTCTAACAAGCAGAAAGGAGAATTGGATTCTCAGATACTCTAGCAGAATGAAAAACAGCTGTCTTTTGGAAGACAGTGATAAGCAGATGGAAACTGCAGCTTGAGAGTTTTGTTAGCTTGGAACATTTCACTGCATGTTCTCAACAAGTGTTAAAAGGGAATGAGTTAATTAGCAGAAATAATCAGCATGTATTTTATTTAGTAATGCCAATCAGTGAGTTTCAAGTATAATATTCTCCCATTATGATAGGCACATGAAAAATGTACCTTCTCTTGCAAGAATGAGTATTTTGGAAGTGTTCATCATGGGACTACGTTTATTCTAACCAAAATCATGTGGATCCTACATTTTAGTTCAAAGATAGCAAGTGAACTAAAATGCATACTTTGCAAATGAATTCTTTGCCTGTTGTTGAATTTATAGCAATAAACTGATATAAAGTTGGCAGACTAGGTTTATATTTCTAAGAACTTCTTTATCTGTAAGGGAAAATTTGTGTAATATTTTTTAGCTAGGTAACAATTAAGCACAAATCTAAAAACATTTTTATAAATATGGAAATTTCACATGCTACTGTGGACATTTTGGCAGCAACAAATATGTCTTCTATACAAAAAAACCTGCATGTGGAGCATATTCTCATTTTCATAGTTTGAGATCTAAGTAATTTTGGTGTGTTTTTTTTTTTACTGGATTCCTGCTTAGCCTCTTTTTAGAAAAGTAGCATATGGAATTTAACTCAAGTGGTCTTCCAAAAAGCTCAGCATTACTCTCTGTCTCTTTTTATTGCAAAATTATTCACTAATTTCTTGAATTATGTCTATTGTGGTATGCTATTTCCTTAGGTATTGTTATATCTGTTTAGCATTTAAATTGCCTGCATTTTCTTCACATCAGCCAAACAATGGAACACGGCTTCTCCTCTCATGTCCTTGAAATTGAGTAGCTTTACATGATTCCTGTATGAATATAATTCAAAACTTCAAGAGAAGAAAATGAACAAAACAATACATGCACCATAACATTTATAGAGAGGTGAGAAGATGGAAGATGGAAAAGAAGTAAAACACTTTGTGAAGTCTATCTCAATTCTTGCTGCTCCTGAGTGCTCTAATCCTCCATGATGTTGGAAGAAGAAAGACTTTAATGAAACAAAAGTCTAAGGAATAATCAGCATATGAGACATGGCATGAATCAAGACATTCTGCACTAAAGAAAGGTCTGTGACAGTAGTCTGACATCAGCTTTCTTGATAGCAAGACACTACTTTACAATTCATCATTCCATTAATATTTACCCCAAATTCAATTGTCTAAGGTCACACTGGGAACTTTTAATGACAGAGAGATTTAAAATTGCCAATGAATTTCTTGTATAAATTGTCTATGACTTCTCAATAGGTTTTCACTTTTGTTTGATCCTTATACTGCTGTTCAGGCAGCATGAGTTGATAAATACGACTTTGAAGAAAAAGGGAAAAAATCTGCTCACTTGAGCTATAGTTACATTATTTTTGTGACATAAACCAAGGACATGGTTAAAATACTTAGGCCCACATATCCCTCTCTTGTTTTTTTGTTCTGTTTTTTTTTTTTTTTTTGTTCTAGTTGCTCCTATTGTCAGAAAAGGAAAAATATATATATTCCACTGAGTTCTATTATCTGGTTAATTTTGGAGTCTTAAAGATATTAGTACTGATATCGAGAACTAACAGATGGAAATAGAAAGTTAAAATGGAAAATCTCCTTTGTGGCAACACAGACACAGACACATGCTAGATGAATGTGGTAAGCTAGGTGGGAACTTCTGCATGCAAATATCCTTTCTGACCTTGTTATAATATGTCTGAGAGTTAAGAGTACCAAAGTAAGATCAGAACAAATGCAGGTAAAATATTTACCTCCCTCACAAATCTGTGATCCAGAAAGTATTCCTAAACTCATAAGCAAAGAGCAAGCACTTAGTTGTCTTAGAAAAAGACGTCACAGTAGCACCATGCTGTCTCTCCATTTTAATTTTTTTTCTCTGAAAATTCAAACCTTTGAAACCATAAGTTTTTAATAGAGCGCAGTTAACCAAGGCATTTTTCACATCACACTTTGCAAGAGAGTGCTGAAAAGGCAGCCAGCAACTCTGCTGAGGACAGCATATAACAGTGGTGATGTACCACAAGGTCTGGATAGAACAGGAGGAGGTGGATTTTTTGCATTTGTTGCATTCAGGAGTTAGGTGGAAGACTATCTGTGTCATCAAATGAAGGAGTTACAGAAGAACTTCAGCAGCCTGTACAGCACAAGAGATCACCAGAAAGAAATCAGTAGGACCTTCTCTAAGACACTGCAATTTTAAGAGGAGTCTAAACTCCCAGCTCTGCTGAATGAGGTGTGATGTGCTTTTGGGGATGGGAAATGGACTTGCCTATCATGGTAAAGGGTAGAAGATCATGGCGTAATATCAGACACTGCTCCACTTGTACATTTGCAACTATAGAAGAGTTTTAGTGCCCTGGAAGCAGGGCTGGGAGCTTTACCCAATGAAATGTTGAGCCTGAACACTATAGCAGCATTAAGAAATAGCCTCAGGTTTGTAGGCCTGATTATATCTAGAAATTGAGCTAGCTCCATATCAGCTGGAGAGAAAACATGGCAGGACCCAAGCAATCAAGAAGCTTTCTTGAGTGCATTTGTGATAACTTCCTGATGCAGATAGCCAGAGAAGGGAGTCTGGACTGCTGAACCTCATACTTAAAAACAAGAGAAAAATGTTTGGGAATATGAAGGTTGAAGGCAGGTTTGATTGAAATTACCATGAGGTGGTTCCTCAAAAAGTAGGATCAAATCCATGTACTTTAGGTGAATAACTCAGATTTCAGTACTATGGTCAGTAACACATAATATCTTCTTTAGGATCAGGATGCTGGGATTGAGTGCATGCTCAGCACTCCAGATGATATAAGGATAAGAAGAGTTGTTGGTACACCAAATGGTTCTACTGAGATTCCAAGGGATTCAACAAGTTGGTGAAATTGGCCACTAGCAATCTCATTAATACATAAAAGGGGATTGAAAATTCCTGCACCAGGGGAGGAATAATAGCCATGCACCAGCTCAGGGCTGTCTGGTTAGAAGCAGCTCTACAAAGGAGGATCTGAGGGTTTTGGTGGACAATGAGCTAACCAGAGGTCACCTTTGCTGAAAGTCACCTTGTGTGACCTTGCAGAAAGAAAGGTCAAAAGCCTCCTTGGTTGTACTAGAAAAGAATTATCAGAAAGTAAAGAAAGTTGTGTTTTCCCCTCTACACAGAACTGGTAAAGGACATCTGGACTTCTGCACCATTTTCTGAGCTCTCCATCACAGGAGAGGCATGGAGCTGCTGCAGTTAGTTCAGCAAAGGGTCGCAAAGACAATTAAGAAATCTGAGCATCTTTCATATAAGGACAGACATCTGGGATTGTTCAGTCTGGAGAAGACTCAGGGTTGATTTTATAAGCTTGCATAAGAAGGGAGAGTGTAAAGAAGATAGGACTGGACTCCTCTTCAAAAATCTAGTGACAGGACCTCATAAGAAAAATATGTTTTTACTTCAAAGAGTGTCTTGAAATGAACTACTTCTGGAAGAAGTGGCCCAGAAAGATTTGGGGTCATTATACTTGGAGGTCTTCAAACCCTGCCTGGGCATGGCCTTGGGCAATGTGCTCTAGGTGACCTTGAGTGAGCAGAGTGTTTGCACTAGATGATCTCCAAAAGTTTCTTTCAGCATTATCCATTCTATGATTCTGTGATTTGTGATTATTCCACAAGTGTAGGTAACTTACTTAAAAAAATAAATTAAAAAAAATAAAAAGAGAGAGACAAGCAAAAAGAAAAAAAGTTAAAAGGATGACAAAGAATTGTGCTATAAATCTCAGGAACACAAACTATGCTGTGAAAATAATCATTACAATAGTTCTTAATTTGTTGAAGAAATGTACAAATTTCAGTTGCCTAAGCATCAGTGATCTTAGGCAATGTGGGATATTGTTCTCCAGTGCAATTGTGCAATCTATTAAATGCTGCACCTGTCAACAAAATGCAGATATCTACAAAACCTTAGCATTTCTCAAAATGGTGTTAGGCTTCTATGTTTAGACACCTTAAATTCTTTCAAAATACAAATGCTTGGAAAGATTTTAATTTATTTTGAATAGGAAAAAGGAGTTGCTACTCATTTAACTATGTTTGTCTTTTTTTTCCAAACCTATGTCAGAAATAGGTGTTACTAAATTTGATGACTATGAATGATGGGAGCAAAGGAACTCCCACCTTCGTATTTTATTTTTGTCTCAGCAAACTCTTAAAACATCTTGAAGGATTATATCAAGTTCTACAGGAATAGTAATGTTCTTACACATAATTTATAAAGCCTGTAGCAAAGTCAATCTTTTGCTTACTGACATCATTCAAATACAAATTTCCACCATAAATTATTAGAATTTATTGCAATTCTGGAATTTTCTATTTTATACATGTGATAAAATGAAATGTAAGTTTTATAAGACACAAAAAAATTACTGTTAAAGTGATGACAAAAACAGACTTATGAGATGAAAATTACTTTGACCAAAGAAAGATGATAGAAAGAATAATAAAATGTCAGAAATCTTTTCTGTCTAAAAGCATGTACTGTAATGATAAGCTTTAGAGAAAGAAGTGCGATTTAAAGTGGCTTTAAGTATTGCTTTAAAAAGATTGGTGCTCTGAGCCTTGACCAAATATTAATAGACTAGAAGGAACATTGACCCAGAAGAGATTATTACTAGCTTTTTTTCTTTTTTTTTTTCATTTAAAAAATAGTAAAAAGCCACTTTAAAACTCCGATTATAAACTGTCTTAAAATTCTGAATTATGTTTGGATTTGAAGGGTCATCTTCAGTTTTTCAGTGGATTCTTGATTTAGGAAACTACTGTAATAGGATCACCCAACGTGACATTCCTTCAGACAAACTTAATAACTTTTGGAGTACAGAAGGAAGGAAAAAGCTTCAAGATGCCTCTTGAGAGATAGAGATATTAGTGTCTCAAGTGGTTCTTTGACAAGTTATAGGTAAACTTTAGTGCCTTTGATGTCTTTGTCATGATATTTTATAAACTCCATTGAGCAGGTTCAGGTGAAATGGATTAAGTATCAGTAACTAGCTGGCACTAAAGCTAGGACTCATCACCCTTTAGAGATTTATAATCTGAATGTAATCAACAGGTGGCTATGTTCTATTAACTGAATTTACTTTTGGCAGAAGATAGCCAACTTATTACTTACTCTTTTAAAAGGAAGCTGTCAATTTTCAGAAAATTGCAAATAGAAGTATCTGCTCCTTCTACAATTTTATCTGATCATATCTAATGTCAAATCATTCCATGGAAAGTAAGTGCAAGCTGAATTTTCTCAGTGAAACTCAGGAGAATGACACAGAATTTTTTGTAAAGGAGTTTGTCATGCTTGCCCTTCTTAATTCACATCAAGAATTTTTCGTCAAAATAGATCCCAAAGGCATAAACACTATTTTCACAACTTTGAAATAACATTTTACTGATCATGGAAAAAATCCATAGATATGAAAGCTGACCACACTATTAGTTACTCCAGTGTTTATATAAAATAATTCCTATGATTTCAGTGAAATGGTCTTTAATTTAAATAAGTGCAGATAGAGAGGTTTAGTCTTTTAACCATCATTTGAAACATTAATCTTAGAGAAATTAGGATTTTAGTTAAAAGTTAAAAGAAATTGGGCTTGAGATAGTTACCAGAAACTTGAATAATTGATTGCCTGTCAACTTATGTTTGTTCAGCTGTGCTTGCAATGAGAATGGATGAAACTAGTAGATAGGTCCGAAAAACACGAACAATTGCAACCAGAAACTCATTCTTTGCAAAACTGGAGTTGCCCCAAAAGCCATTTATATTGTCATTAATAGAAAAAGTCAGGGCAAGGAAGACTCACCTTACTTCCTCCTTCTAAGACCCCTCCTCACAAGTAATCCAAGCAAACAACCAAAGCCTGAGCAAAAAAAGAGCATCTGAGTACAGAAGTACAGGGTATTTAAATCTGAAGTCTTGAGGTCAGAGCAAAAACAGTTAATTGAAGTCAAAGCATCTTGAAGTCCGAGCACAGAGGTACAGGGTATTAAAGTTCTTGAACTCAATATTGTTCTCACAGTTTAACCTTATACACAGTTACAGTTCCAAGCAGTTACAGCTCTAAGCAATCACATCTCTATGCAGAATTTTCCCCACTAGTACAGAATCAGCCTATTGTTTGCATTACTTGGCAGCCTTACAAAACCACATAGTTTCAAAGACCTCTCTAGCTGAATATGCTGTGCCTTTTCATCTCTATGAGTTCCTGCTTACATCCCACCAAGGCCATAATATCTTGTTCTGCTGTGCTCTCTGTTCCATCTCCCATTTGTTTTTCCACAGTCTTATTTTTCTTATTTTCTTGTCTCTCTCTTTTTCAGTAAATATTTCATGAAACAACATCTGGGATATGAAAAATAACAAAATAGCTGTGAAATAACAGTAAAATAATATAGCTGCATATTTTTTTTTAAAAGCAAGGGGGATTGATGTTCCACTTTGCTTTGATGACACATCTATGCTTATACTAATATACAAGTAGAACAAAATCACACACCTTCATATGTAAAGGTTTGAAACAAAAACCAAAACTATTCTTACAGAAATTAGATTTAAGAAAGAAAAATTTCATGGAAACACAGGACTACATCCTATATCAGGATGAATATGCTTTAAAATGCTTTTTAATGCATGTTTCTTTCAAGTTTTCCCTTTAATATTGTAGGAAAATGAACCATTTATTTATGACTTACCTTGTTTTCATGTTTATTTTCATGCATGAGGTATGGTACAATGTGAGTATTTTTACATTGCATAATTGTTTTGAAAATTATTATGCTTGTTCTGAATAAACAAACCTCAGGTTTTTGAGATCATGTAGCTGTATTAGAGTGTTATTGCACAGTCCAGCTAATGGACACTACTTCTTTAGCTGTGCTACTTGTATTATGAATGATATGAAGGAGCTCAGCTGGAGCTACTCAGCCTCTTCCATGACACTTCACTTTGTAGCAGAGATATGTTGGGTGGTACTCTGATCAAATGTGGACAACTTCTGTGTATATTAATCACCACAGTCTTTCCTGTAAATGGAGAAAAACAGCTACTTGTGTAAGACAATTAATCTTGCCCTAAAATAGATGCATAAATTAGGTCAGATGAATAGTACTCTGAAAGAACCATTTCTCTCAGCTGACAGACTGACTGACAGTCACTAATGAAGTCTAGAGAGAGCAGTGTAAATGTAGTGTATTTGTTGAGTACCCCTAGGTTGGATGAAGGGTGTCCCATGTACAGGAATTTCACGATTATAAGCCGCACCATTTTGACTAAAATTTTTCTCCCATCCTGGAAATGCGACTTACACTCAGGAGCGGACAATATATGAAAAAAGTTCTGAAATTTCCAAACCTGCAAGTGCCAGCCAGGGCACTGAGCCAAGCACCTGCCAGGAAAACCCAGGATTGCGCGATTGTTACATATTGGTTACTCTGTTGCACGGCAAGTGGAGGCAGGCTTGGTACCGGCAGAGAGGGGTGGGAAGAGGGGGGGCTCCCTCCTGCTGGTCCTGCGGCCCGGGGTGGAGGTGGGGGGCTCTGTGCCCATCTCCCACCGGCGCCGTGGGAGCGGGTGGACTCTGTTCCCACCTGCTGCTGTGGGGCAGCACTGGGCCGGAGCGAGTGAGCCCAGTGGCAGCAGCGGTGGCTGGCCCTGAGTGGCCTTGCCGCGTGGCAGCGCCAAGCTGGGCCACCTGGACCCGTTGGCAGCCCTGAGCGGCCCGAGCCCGCCCGGCCCCGAGCAGAGCCAGTAAACCCCATGATCCCACGATTCTGTTACTAATTGGCAACTTTGTTGCACACGGGCCCTTGCTGCGAATGACAGAACGGCTTATGATCCGGTGTGGCTTATACATGGACAAAGACCTAAACCTTGCCAACACCCAGAGCTGTGGCTTATAATCAGGTGTGGCTTGTAATCGTGAAATTACCGTACTTTATGAGTATATATATGCGCAATATGTTTGGGTGAGATCTTTCCTAGAGTGAAGAACTTGTTTTGTACAAGGAAACACTTAAAACATATACTTAATTTAATTGTATAAATATTCATGTTTGTTGTTGAAGGGCTGCTCATTTGCTTAAAATTAAATGCTGATATGAATAAGTAATTAATGCAGATTCTATAAATAGATCCACTTGAATATTTACAGCAATGAATCAAACTACTAGTACAACAGTGGGTGTCACTACAATGAAACGTATTGTTACAGTAAAATAAAGGTAGATCTCACTCATGTCACTGATGTCAAAGATGAAATATTTCTTGTTACCTGTATCATAATAGCTGTATACTGATACAAAGAAAAAAAAACAAAAAACAAACAAACAAACAAAAAAAACTGTTTTGACATTTAGAATTTCTGACTCACCCTATAACTTGTTGTCATTTACAGAGGCATAACTAACAAAGAAAGTAGTGACCAACATTTGCCCATCATAAATGAAGAGATTGCCAATGAAACATGGAAGGCCAGCCTCTAATTACTCTGGGGAAAACATTTAAATTCCATGTTTTAAGATATATTATATATTAATCAATCCAGAAATAAATGTGTGATCTTACAGACGGTTTGGAAACAAAAAAATAAATAGGAAACTGTGAATAGAGTGAATGATTCAAAGCAAGAAAACAAGAAAGCATAACATAAAAAAACATTAGTGACTAAAGATTCAGTGATGACAAGGGGCACCATCATAACCTCAAATATTTTATTTTCTGAAATATGTGTGAAATAATAACAGTCTTCAGTTTTTTTAATATTATTTTCATATTTAAAATTCTAAAAAGAAGTATCAAATTAACAAAGCACCATGATTATAACTTTATCCTTGAAGAAAAAGTAGAGCATAGAAAAATTAGAACATTATTTTTCTGACTATGATGTGGTCCCAGCCCAGGGCCAGTTGCCATTTTGCCTGTGTCTGGGAAACCATGCCAGGCACTGTCTGTGGGAGGTGTTTTTGTTTGTTGAGTGGTGAACATGCTTTTGTGGGTAAAACTGTCTGTATCTTTTATTCATTCTTTTATTAATATTTTTGTGGTTATTGCAATTTTTCAGTTAATTGTAATTCAAACATATAATCTCTTTTAGTGTTCCCCCATTATTGAAAGGGCCAGGGGAACAAAGGAGCAACTTGAATGGGTTTAATTTTCTAGATGGGTTTTAAAGCAGCCCACCTTTGTTCTGTAAGATGAGGTGCATTCACATCTCCATATAGGTCCGACGAAATTATAATTAATACTCATTGATTTGTAATGAAGGTGCTATAACTTCTGAACATTGAAACAAATGATAAAGAAAAGTTAAATTCATCATGTTCATTTCTGAGCAATATTTACATGCAGAACAAGCATTTTCTTTCTCCATACTTATTTCAAAATATTGTTAACCCTACAGGCAAATGAAAGGAAGTATTATTTACCCCATGTCACTGTCTAGAGGCTGAAATGTCTTGAATACAATCCATCAATTGTGTGGAAAAATAATTTATGCAAAAATACTTTGATTTTCATATTTCTGTGTTAATATCTCTTTTCATTGCAAGGTAAGGGTGAGAAAATATTCTGACACCATAAAATTTATGCAGAAAATTTTAACTTGAGACCAACTTTTTTACATGTGTGAATTAATAATTATTTCATTATCCCGACTTAAAGCACTGAGTTGGCAAATTGTTTGATGTACATTCAAGGTAAACACCACCCTAAGTACAGAAAATCATTTCAGCTCTCACACCAGCTCCTATTTTAACGTTCACCAACATTTTGGAAGCAGTGTTAACATTCAGCTGTTTGTAAGTCATGTACTTATATTATTGTTTTGATCAAAAGAAAGGAACCCCACCCCTCCCCTTAACAAAATATCTCAGCTTCGTCTAAAGATGCTAAAATTACATACATAGCTTCTTCCCTTTAAATCAAGTATATTCAGAATAACAAGTTCAGTGTATGTTCGGGGTCTGTGTTCAAGCAGTTATTTTGTGATGATGATTATTAATGAACTAATGGTCTAAGATAATTAGAAAAGGCTCCAAATATATTGTTAATTTTATAAATGTCACAAATTGTGGATTTTCTGATTTCACCGCCAACTATTTGATTTTGCCATCCTGCTTTTAGTGAGCATTGGATCTATATCCTGGTATCAATAAGCACCATATTTCTCAAGTGTGACATATCACAGTCACAGCAGCAATAATGAGATTGGGAAACTGCACTTCCAGGAAAGCACTTTAACTGAGTGTGTTTTAGGACTTGTCTAGTGAGTCTTTTTGGGGCCTTACAGTTAACTCTGTAATGGAGTTACCCTAATGAAGTTTTGAGGCACTTCACTTACAGACTTCATTTTTTGGAGAGGACAGGGAGTAGTTAAGATATTTTTATTACCTATGTACTTCTATAAATAGACTAAGATAATGAAAGAGACTATTCTGTTCTCTCTCCACCTTTCCTTTATATCTCAACTCATGTATGGGTAAAGGGAAAATGACAGAAATGTGACTTTACATTGATGTACCCACAAAATTCTAGATCTGCTTTCTTCTTTTTTTAAATATGGCTGTGTGGAACTGTTAAAAATGGTGCTTATTCATTATTTTTAAGTCTAAATTAAGAAGAAATAATTATTCTCAGTGGGAAACAATATTCAGAGTAGACATATCCCATTTTTTGTGAGACAGATATATTCCATATTGTACTATAAATTTTAATCAACTCATCTATGAGGTAGCTATAACTACTTCAGTTGCAATGAAGCATCATAAAAATATTGCCCGAGTAATCTCACAAGACTTCTTTGTGTCTTTGCTAACTATTTAGGACAACTTTTTTTGGGTTGTGCCTTTTCTGATTTAACAGTTTTTAATTATGTAGATGTAAACATCACTGATTGCACCTACTCCCACTTGCATACCCTGATTTTCTTTCCCAGCAAGTGAAATTCAGTTCCTTTTAACGTAATATTGACTTTCCCTTCCATGCATTGACAGGAATGTTTCTGTTAGACACTCTCACAGCTTTTATATTTAGTAGTTGGAAGGCAGAACAGTAGATGAGCTTCAGCTGTGAAATTCGCTATTTCCATATGGAGCACTCACTGCTCTGTTTGCTGAAAGCAAAATTCATTGCAGAATTAAGGCACCCATAAGTTCAGACTGTAACACACAGGGTTTAAATTCCAGGACAGAGTTAACAACTGAAAATTATGAACAAACTGCTGTAGGTTCTTACATATTATGAGAAAATCTAACATATTATAAAAATCTTACCCAGGATGAAAAATTATTAACAAGGACATCTGTGAGTCCAAAACATTTATCATGCTTAGAATTGCTAGTGTTCTTGAGTACTTGAAGTTGAGGTGAAAGAGCTTTCAGTAGCTGGAAAATACAGCGAATATATTTTAACATTTTCTTTTCTATAATATAAATTTTCTTTATCAAAAATATTGTATAATAATTAAAAAAAACTTTCAAATCAGACATCTCAAGCCCTTCTACACTCTGCTTGCTATTTCATTAGGAAAAAAAATAAAAGCCACAAGAGTCATCTCAAACATTTTATCCCAGAGCCTTCGGACTATTCGATGCTCTACATAAAGTTTCTTAATCTCTAATTCAAAGACATTTCTAAATTGATTGTGTAACTTTTGCTGGTGATATGTAGTCATGGTATAAATAGAGTTACATTCTGTATCCTGCAAAAAAGAAATCACAGGGGAAAAAAGTTCTGACTGCAGGGAATAGTGTTTTTCTTGTTTATTTCAGAAGGTGAGGCTTCCTTTCCCTTTTGTTAATGCACACGTATTTTTGCCTCTTTGTTGTTACTCTGCAGTAAAAACTGAAAACAACCCAAACAATGCAAGAGTAACATCCAGATTCAAGCTGCATTTTGTACCTCCCTGAATACTCTTTCTCCGCATTATCTGACACCCTGGGAATAATAACCTGTTGAATGAAATTGCTGTGAAGTGCTCTCCTGACTTCCACTTTTGACATACTCACTCAAAAATGCCATCAACTCTTATGACTTGTGGTTTCTGTGGTGATTCCTGAAGGGACGTGGGAGTATATAACTGAATGGCACCTAATTTTGTTTGAGTCATTTAATTTGTAGCTCTTGGAGGTGATAGACAAGATATTTCAAAACCTAAAGGTCAGTAAGGGAAACGTAAAATACAAAGATTGAGGTGCACAGAGAAGTTCAATAAGGTTCACCTCAACTGTGAGGGCAGATGTGTACACTTCTCAACAGCTTGATTTTTTTTTTAATTTGATGCTTTTGGATATTAAAAAAATATATTTAGGTAATTTAAACAGCAACATTTCAGAAGCATATTTAACCTTCAAAACAAGAAAAATCTGTAAATAGTCATCTATAATAGTATGACCAGAAAATTTAATTCTCCCGTTTGATAGCTCAAAAAAGTGATAGATCCAAAATTGTACAAACTACCATTCTTATTCATCCAGCTGACTGATTTATCCACCTGTAGAATTTGGTGGTGTAAATGCACCACACACTACTTGTATACAGGCAAGTAAAAACCATCTGAGTTTCTTTCGAAGTACATTGAATTTAACTAATTTGGAATGTAAAAGCCAGAGAGCTGTGAGAGGCAGTAAAATTCTGTAGAAATGCTTACTTATATCCATTAGCTTTCCCCTTAATGTGCTTAACTTTTTTTTCTGATTGTGTCCTGGGTTTTGTGTGTGCATTTAAGAAGCATAGGGGAAAGCTGAAGGACAAGAAAATTATCATATAAAAGAGATATATATTCACTGTATTTTCACTATTAGTAATGATTTCTATGCAACACAAATATATTTTGATGAAGCCGACGTACATGTTTAAACAGCAACTATGATTTTGTAGAAAAGATACAAATTAGTTGATCTTATATTTCAGTATTTCCAAGTAACTTTCATTTTTGATAGCAAGGAGGAATTTTCTACCTAGTAACAAAAGATTATACAAATAAAAATGTAAAGTGTTATCATTTTGTTTGACAGGAAATGACAAACAAGTCTTTCAGGCCTACTGTGTTTCAGTCATTGCACAGCAAAAAGGAGAGCAACTCAGTTTTGTATATATCACTTTACTTGTGGGAGCCCAGGGT
>PYHW01009760.1:427110-449393 GCA_013186435.1 Turdus rufiventris
GAATAGAATAGAATAGAATAGAATAGAATAGAATAGAATAGAATAGAATAGAATAGAATAGAATAGAATAGAATAGAATAATAAGTACAATTAATTTGGTCTGGAATAGATATCCTGAGATCATTTCCTCTCACTCTGTCACTGAGAGAACAGACTGACCTCCACCTTGCTACAGCCCCCTTTCAGGTAGTGGTGCAGACTTACAAGGTCCCCCCTGAGCATCTGTTTTTTCCAGGTTAAAAAAACAAACCTCCATCCACTGCTCCTGATGAAACCTGTACACCAGACCTTTCAGCAGTTTTATTGATCTTCTTTGGACATGACTAAGCCACAATCACTTTCTATTTAATAAGATGCAGATTGATTACAGTATTGCAAATGTCAAAACGTAATCTGCTCTGTAGAGGAATCCTTAAACTCAGACCTAGTAGGAAAAGCAGTGTATACAGAGTGTTAAAAACAGAGAAACACTTCTGTCAAAAGAATCAGGACTTTTTTTTGTCATTTTTAAGAATACACCATAGAATACACTTTGACATATCTTTACTGCTTTCTGATTGGAAAATTAAGAGAACTTTATTGAAAATGATGCAGTCCTGATTAATTATTGATTTGGGCAAGTGTAACAGAGACCTTCTGGACACATACGTGAACTACAAGTGTGTTAGAACTATGTAATTGGTAACATCAATACCATCAGATGCTGCAGGAACACTGTATTTGGTAACAGAAAACTATGCTCTTTTCACTGAAGAAACTAATTAGTTGTGGAATAACAGCTCCAGATAACTTTGAAATCCCCATCTAACAGTATTCGGCAATTCAGCAACAATTTTATTTGAGAAATTACTTCCGCTGGGTCAAATTCTATAGCTTTCCCTGGTTAATGTTCTGTAACTTGATTTGCCTCTCTAGATATGAATATTGCTGTCTGAATCTGTTAACTGGCAATGTGTTGTCTGAATAAAACACTCAGTATGTGAAGGGAAACAGAAAAATTATTGCCTTATATAATTACTTGGATTTATTTAAAAGAGTATTGATTGAGAAAGGAATAAACCTTTTAAATGTTTGTCAACTCTTTAATTATTGTTACAAATGCCTTTTCTGATCTCAAAGAATTCAGAACCTAAATAAATACTTTTGGAATTCTACTTAATCATACAGGTAATTTTTTTAACTATTTTCGTAAATCACTTTGTTTTCATCTTCACTTTTACCTGAACCATTAGAATAAATGCAATCTGCTTCAAGTAGAAAAATAAGATAATAAAAAAATCTGCTAAACCTGATGGGTACTTGAACATTGAGCTCACCTGCAGAATCTTAAATTTGGTTTATATATATCACTGAAGGTTATACATGGGTCTATTTCAAATACTTTAGGATGTTAGAATAGGCAACATTTTAAAAAAGAGTTTCTGTACCTTACTGTCAATCAACTACTTTCCCTTGTAAGAACTCCCCAGAATGCTTGCCAAGGGTAGGATTCAGCTTCTAACAGAGAGGTTTTATTCTTTAGTTTTGGTCACCTCCAGTGTTTCACCTGACCATACTTGGATTAGATAAAAAGTCATGAGTCTGTCAGAAACATAGTGTTGTCTTTGTCAAACTTACATGATTATCCTTGACAACCCAAGAGACCTCAAGTGACACTAAACATCTACACGCAGAATGTATGTACCTGCTGAATCCTGCCCTTTTAGTCTTATCTCTCTACATCATTACTGTGGTATAATAAAATCCTTATGTAATTTATATTGATTTTATATATGTACAAATCCCTATACCCACAGCATGGTTTCATATTTTTAAATATTCAAAATAAAAACTTAGGACTATATGTTTTTTCTAATATCTTTAAATAATAATAACAACAACAATAATAATACTTCAATAATACAATTTTAACATCAAATATATATCAATATTTTGAAAATATTAACATTTGTCTAGTGTTATCTAGTCTTTATTAAAATATGTAGTGTTATCTAATTAAAATATGGGTAGTTTTACCCTCAAGAGCATATTCCCTGCGATAAACAGCTACAGAAAAATAAGGCATAAAGATCTTTTTCACTTTCAGGCAAACTACTGTGTGTTCTCTAGAAGAATTAGTCTAACAAATTTTTTCTGGCATCTTAATAAACAATGGAACATACTAAGCAAATAATGATGAGCAAGGAAAAAATCTCAACAAAGCAATAAAGCTGGTCCCATTTAATTTAAAGAAGCAACTAATCAAATGACATGTGAAAAACATATATTAAATAAGGTTATTGAGGAAGCTTGCTAGAAATGTTCAATTTATTTCCATAAAAGAAGAAAAAATAATCCAGATAAATAGACACAAAATCTGCTAAAGGCAAGTAAAACTCATAATTTTTATGGTAGAATTTATCCCTCCATTAATAGCCAGTATCTTTTCAGGATTAGAGATATTTTATAGGGACTAGAGACATATTAAAATTAAATTTTAAAAAAGCAACCAACGGCAATTTCATTTCAAAAGCCCCTTTTCTAATGAGATCTTAATATATGCCAAACATGGCAAGAATGTCCCCAAGATAAACAGGCGCCCTTACACAGTGATAGAGAATAATGCTCCCTCACACTCCTTCCACTTGAGAAGGTGGACTTTTACTCTACCTTGAATATGCCAGGCTGAAAACTGTAAGAAGTGTGGTAGCTGTCATGAATTGTTATCAGCTTTGTAGCACAACATTTCAACCTTGCAGTGAGCAGAATCAGGGATGAACTGATTCTCAGGAGGCTTATCCCTAGTATTACTTAGTGGAATGCAGTTTGCTCCATACTGTGATGCACTGTCATAAGTTTTCAAAGAACAGTCACAGTTGCTCAGGGTATGACAAACCCAGTTATACTGTGGTACAACAAAAGAGTGAACTTTTTGCCTTTTGAAATAGCAGAAGGGAAAAAAACTACCCTTAAAAAAAAAATAAAAACCTGCAGAATAATTTCAAAACCTATTTGAACTACCATGCCAAAGAAAAACTGAATTTTCATTGATTTGCCAATATTATCAGCCTACCAGTTTTGTAGCACACCTTCCATGACAAAAATTTTCAGCTTCTTGTGAATTCTGATTTCATTATAGATACAAATATTTTAATTGCAATACTTTTTACCTTTAAAGCTTGCATTTTATACACTTCAGAAACCTCTTTCTGATCCATTTCTTAGATAATAATTCTTAGATGTTTTAGTCACATTTTAATTTGATTTCTCATCCCATAAGCAACAATTGTTTTGTCCTAAAGTGGGCAAAGGTGAGCAACAATTATGTATTTCTGAACTTTAGGTATTATTGATATTACTAATTTTTATGAGTAGAATAATGACAAGAAATTTTTTGAAGGATAAGTTTAATACTTCCATTTAAATCTCTTTTGATCAGGTTTCTCAGAGAAAACCCCAAGTGTATTTAAACATTTAATACTAAGACTAAGGGAAGTGTCGTGCCAGGAGCTGTTCTGAGAAAGTGTGATAAGAGATTGGTGCTTTTGCAACTCAGAACATTCCTTTGATGAAAACTAGCAAATCTATACTAAAAATGAAAAGAAATTGTAGTAACTTACCAACATGTGCCATGTTTAAGGGTTTTCCCAAACAATATGATGTGTCATAAAACTAAATAGGGAGTGAATATTAACTGAGAAAAAACTGACTGCTGCATAAAGCATCCAGAATTTTATTCCTAAAGTGATTTTTTTTTTCCTGGCAAAAACAATACTGGCTTAAGCAGGAGTTGAAGTACATGCAAATAAGTCTGGACAATCAGGTGATCTGGTAAAACACATCAAGCTGTATGCTTATCCTACAGTATAAAAGCAGCTTAAGGTATCTGTCATTAGCAATAATAAATCCCTGTAGTCAACGAGGAAGAAATGGTCATTTTTTAACTGAGCTTACTTTTTTTTTTACTTTTAGAGTTGTAGTATTTTTTCCTTATTCGATCTTGTCTCTTGATTAATGGTCCTTGCTTAAATCATTCTCAGGATTCTCTGCTTCTCAAATTTCAGAATACCAAGATCAGTCTGATTTGTCCATAATAAAACAAAGGGGGTTATACAGAAATTTAATTAGAGACATCGAATTTAAAAATAGACAATATTTTACTTCAATTTATCTTGTGCTCACAACTTACTATTAAAGTTTTTCAGTCTTCATGAATAAAACCTGAGAATAAGTAGCTCAAAAATTCTAGGACATGAACAAATTTTAGTGGTCACATCTGTGCGTACACAGATATTTTCAAATAGGATGTTAATGAAGTAAGAGTTCAGTCCTATAAAAATTCTCAGGTAACTATCCAATTATATTGTAAATCAGGCCAACATGAGATCTTCAGACTAACTGTTTGGATGCTACCTTACACTCTGGGTATATTTGCCTCACACATGCCTACAACTCTAATTCTGAGTATGCAAATCTCTAAAATGACAAGTTTAGCACATTTTTTAGCTCTTCTGAATAAACTAAATTAAAACAAACAAACAAACAAACAAACAAAAACCACAAAAAAAACCCAAAACAAAACAAAACAAAGAAAAAAGACAAAAGTAAAAACAAAACAACAAAAGCTCAGTCATCAGTAACAACAGACTGCATGAAATCTAGACAGCTGAGCCTACCCCAGAATGAGTTATGTGGAGTGGGATTCTGTTCTCTGCATGAAGGCATCTACTAATTTCTAGGCACCACTAGGTACCTTTCCCAGCTTCCTCTTTGCTGCGGAAGGAGGTAGATCTTTCACATTTTCTGTGTGTTAGGTCTACGCAGCAAAGTTATGGTAGCAGCAGGGTAGGAGAGGTTCTTGTTGCAGGCGTGGCTGCTGTGAGAAGCTGCCAGCCCCTGTGTCCAGGAGAGCCAATGCCAGCCAGCTGCGAGACAGACCCACTCCTGGCCAAGGCTGAGCCCATCAGCAGCAGTGCCTCTGGGATAGCAGATTCAAGAAGGGGGAAAAAAGCTCTGCACAGCAGAGCAGAGAAATGAGAATACACAAAGAAGCATTGCTGATTTTGCTAGATTGCTGTGTGGTTGTAATCCCCACACATTGCAATTATATCAGAGCTTGTAGAAGTTAATTGAAACAGATATGCCTTTTACAAAAAGAGACTTTATGCCTCCCTCTGATATTCTACTATGAATCAGACATGGAGAAATTTACAATGTAATAAAGAAAAGGAACTGTGATCAGGCTGGAGCTGGGAAATTTTGTGGAACATTGTACATTTACATCCTGGTTATGCCGCAGACTTATAGTAGTGTCTTGGACAAAACACTTGCTAGATCCAAAAGGGAAATCAAAACCAGACTCAAATGTAAAATTTAATAAAATATGCTTGGACTCTGCCCAGTCTTAGAAATGCCTTGTGGCTTTATTTTTGCTATTATGGTGCTAAATAAAAGGGAAGCATTGGAAATATGAATCTTTTTGAACCCAAAAAACACGTTACACATCTGTTCTAGTTACAGCTAGGGCAGAGTTAATTTCTTCTCAGTAGTTGTTAGAGTGCTGTCTGTGTTTTGGATTCAGAATTAGAATAGTACTGATGTTTTTGGTTTTGCTAAGTGTGTCTATCCTAAGGACTTTCTTTCCCCCTCCTCGTCTCATACTCTGTCAGTGGGGAGCTACACCAAAGAAACTGGAGGGAACATGGCTGGGACAGGTGACTTGAACTGCCCAAGGGGATATTTCATACCACAGAAGGTAATGCCCAGTATATAAACTGGGAGGGGAGTTACCTAAAAACATGGTCAATCTGTGTTCTGGTAGAGTGGTAGAGGGGACTGACATCAGTCAGCAGGTGGTGGTCAGTGCATCACTTGTTGGTTTCCTTTTTATTATCCTTACTATTATTATTTGCCAGAATGATTGCATGTGACTTTATTTTCAGTTATTAAACTGTTCTTAACATATAAGTTTTATTTTGATCCTCTTCCCCATCCAAAGAGGGTGGGGGGAGAGAGGAAGGGATTGAGTGAGTGGCTGTGTAGTGCTTAATTTCCAGCTGGGCTTAAACCACAACATCGGATGCCTATTTGCAAAGCATATTACTGAAATAATATTACAGGTGTTAGAAAGATAATCTGTGGCTTCTGTGTTGAAAGCATTTCTATTTATATTTACAAAACATAAAAATTTTCTGGAAGAGGTATATTCCAGGATAATTAAAATATTAACTTAAAAACACAGCTAAATATAATTATTTAATTCTGCAACGTTTTACTCACAGGACTTAATTATGTTTTCACATGTTGATGTTGACAAGTTTATTAACTACCTCTATTTGTTCAGCAAGCAGGATCAGAGAACCTGAAATGCATCACGAGTTGACTAATTTTCTGAAGTAACTCTACATTGAGTCTTTGTTTTCTGGAAGTATATTATTTAAAACTTTTAAAATATATTCACTACTATGTGGTTTCTACTGATCTAATTCTTACCTTCTGTCTTAACCAACCTGTCCTCAAATTATATATGTATCTTTCTGAAACAATAGAATAGTAAGTTAGGTCATAAAGGATCAATACATAGTTCGTCCTGCGCAATAATGCACAATACCTTCTTCTCTGATAGTGTTGACTTGTCTTAGTTTTGCAATCTTCTGGTCTTCCTTGACTCCATTTTTTAAAATTGTTTTGCATTTTTAACTTCTTAAGTTTGAGCTAGTTTTTTTTTTCTGTATTCCAACAACTAAGACATGAAGATTCTCAAGAAATTATGGCTATTTTAGTAACATACTAGAACTAGAATTCTGCCCTAACTCTCACTGAAGTAAGATAAATAAGGCTATTGATGTTCAGTCCTTGTATTCTTGGATTCTCAAACAATACATTATTTACACTCTTCATGTGTTTTTTATAAGATTTTTCTTGTTTATTGTATATAATTTGAATTTTTTGCTAACATTTGATTTTTTCTTAGAAAAAAATTTCACTTTCTGCTTTTAATTTGCACTTTTTAAATTGTGCTTTAAAGTAAAAGCTAGAAACTCTTACTTAGGATTTCATACACGCTGAGCATTTTTTTTTTATGGCATTATGTCTATTAGTTATAAGTTTAGGAAAAATTAATTCAAGCGATTAAGTTTTACATAATATTTTATGCATCTCTTTTTATTTCATCTTACTTTTTTTGCTTAGTATATTGACTCACTTATTAATGTTACTCAATTTTTGGAAACATTTGAGTGTTCTATAAAAATCATGACTGAATGTGCAGAAAGTTATTTTTAAAGTACCGAATTGAATCACATTTCAGTTCATCACTGACTTGTAAATGTGGGACATGGAGTTTTGACTGCCTAAAGGAGTAATGAGTAGGAAGGAGTGGGAGTGCTCTGAGCTTCCCATATCCTCACAATTAATAGGCCATAGAGATAGTTCCACTTTCCAATATCTTTTTGCACAGTTTTGCAAGAGGTAATTATAGTCTATAAATAAACAAAAAGTAGATTTATTATGCACTAATCCAGCACAGTCATTGGAACAGTTAAACGTAAAATAGGAAATTAAAATATTTAAGAATATTAACATCAGCAGAACAAGACAGAAAATATGTTGCAATTAGATACAGAAATAAAAGATTTGAGTCTAATTTTAGTAAATGATGATGATACAAGGAATTAATCTAAATTCTGAAAGAGGAATCCAGGAAGTTATTTGCAAAAGTAATTTTAATGCATTATTATTATACAAAAATACTGAGTTGATCTTTATTTATCTGCATTTTCCTCCAGTTTTGTTTGCAAAAATATGTTGACTCTTCTTGCTACTCTAGGGATTTTGAATCAACTTGAGGGCTGAAATTGGACTTTGAGATAATAATGTCTCAAAGTGTTTGCAAATACATTTTCTTATCATTAACAAAAGCTGCATCTCTCTATGACAGATAAAAAGCACCAGTTTAGCTGTGCAGATGGAATATTTGACGAGGTTGTAAATCTGCAATTTGGACTGATTATATGTGGAACTCAAAGAACTTTAATCTCTTTAACAATTAACTGCCTGAACTATGTCCATATATCAGCTATGGCAGAAGGCAGCTTGTTAATAAGTGAATATCCTTTCCACCCTTTCATTTGACCTTGTAGAGCACTTTCCAGTAAAATAAGTTACTTGAAGCCTTATCTTTCGAGACATTTGAAACAGAAACACACATAGCTGAGAAAACATAAGAGGAAAATAGCTTACTGCATATAAGATTTGAAGTTAAGAGTAGTGCCAGATAAGTAAATCTGTGACCACATAAACAAAATTATATCTGTTATGATGACAAGATGGTGTTGCAATGATATTAGTAGAATTATTGCTTTTTCCCCTTGCCCTTTATTATCTGATTTTTTGTCCACAATCATTTTTTCTCATGTATTCTCTTTTAGTTAGGAATTTTCTAGCTATGATTTTATAAGATAATAATAGGTGGAAAGTTTTGTTTAAAAGAGTCAAGTTGTGTTTCACAGTTTGGAAGAATATGTCTTGGTGTTTTTACCAGTCTGTTTTAATGTATTTTTTACAAAGTCCTTGGTAAAGTCAGACTTTGCCCTACCTTCATAGAATGTCTGAGGATGACCAAAAGTCTGGTGGACCTTTTAGTCCACTTAGTAGATCATCTTACTGTGCCCATAGCAGCTTCAATGCAGCCTCCAAGAAGTGCTGGTGGCTAAAAGCCAAACTGCAGCAGTAATTGTAGCAGCAGAAGCAGGCACCGAGAAAATATCTACAACTTGCTTTTTTTCCAGGATATCTAATCCAAGGAAGATCAGTCAATTTTAATATAGAAAGGAAGAGAAAATATAAAAGAATCTGTGAAGTGTCTAAGAGGAAAAAAAATTAATTAGGACCAAGATGACATAATTGACAGGCAGTATATACCTTCTGTCTTATTTTTAAAGAAAGCCTGGCCTTGCTTTCTCCATATAACCACTCCTTTCTTCATGGAGTTTCTTATTAAAAGGTGACTCAAATTTGATAAGTGGAATGTTGAGTGCTGTAATAGCCATGCTTTCAGTGCTAATATTGTGTAGTAATCCAAGTGATTCTATTAATCTGTTTGAAATTAAGAAAATAATGTCAAAATCTACAAATTACTTTACCTACATAAAGTTATAATTTAATAAATGTCTCCACAGTTCTACCCTGTCACTCTAGATTGCAGACTCTATATTGCTGGTTTCTACAAAAGATCGTTATGCTAATTAAACTTCAAGTGATTTGCTTTGCCTAAAAATATCCCAGGTAGCTTTTGAAGTGAATTTTATTTCTTTGTTTCTGGCTGTTTGCCTCTTCCATAGGAGAAAACTTGTTAGAATTTCAAGAGTGAATAAATCTTAGACAAAGAAATAAAACCACAGGCATGCGAATACAATGAAAACCCACAAATGATTGCTATGTTTTATATTCAAACAAACGTAATTAAGAGAAGAATGTTGTAACCTGTGTGGCAGTTATTCCTTTCAGTATAGACAAGTATAATTCATTCATGTGAGTTCAAACATGTCTTTAGAAGGAAAGGAAATGACAAACCACTGAAATAATTAGATTTTAAAACTGAGAATTTTAAACTGTATCCATGAGTATGTTCTTTAGAAGACACCAAGTGTTTTATAATGAAACTTAGGACAGCTCTGTCTGCTATAAGCTTTATTAGCTATATTGCACGGAGCGAACATGGTTCTCTGACAAGTGATTTCAGAGGCACAATGTGTATACTGCCTCAGAAAGAAAAAAAAACAAAACCAAAACCAATCAACCAACCAAACAAACAAAAACTCCCAAAGAAAAACACAAACAGCCAACCAAACCAAAAAACAAACAAAAAAAAACACGCAGAAAAGCAAAACCAGGTATCTGTTCCTGGAAGGGATGAACTCCTTAAGTGGCTTCCTAAGCGTCACAGTACTAAGAAAGGATGCAAAAGTAAATAATCAACTGTGTAAAGATGACTCTTAGTGGAGCCTGTAGAAAAAAACACAACCAATATCATACTAGCTCGGAACTGGGTAGTGGGAAATCATCACAGGCTGTTAGACTGTAGTTGAAAGGAATGCTTGTCTACTTAGGATCAGTTTCTTAGTTGAAGAAACCAGTACTCTCAACTTTCAAGTATAATAATTTTACCTCACTTCACAAGCAACAATCTAGAATTGGAGAATTGGATCTAACATATGTCCGAAAACTTTTCAAGGTTTGGAACACTGACAATAATAATGAAAAGCGGAGCCCCAAAACAATATTTAAAAATTAAAAAAACATTTGTAAACTGATTAGCTTCCAAGTTTCACTATCAAGGTAATAAAATAATGTTGACATCCATGAAACAATTACACAACTTGATTTTTTTTTTTCCCATCAGATTATCACTGGGCAGAAGTGCTTTTTTCTTGTGAAAATACTCTGTACAAAGTTAAGATATGTAAAGGGCTTCTTTTTGATACTCCGTTATTTTGAGAACTGTGATGCCCAGGATGGTATGATGTTGTTGTTAGTGTCAGCTGTCTGCTGGAAAAACAGCGAGATTGCAACAACAAAGATTTTCAAATGCACAGATGAAGAAAAGAACAACAAAAGGGAAACCAAATGCAATATGGACAAGAAAGGAAAGCAGCTTTGATAAAGCATGTAGTCTAAAATAACTAAAAGCACTAGAAGGTGACTCTACTGTTTTTTCCCTCATCTATTTCTTTTTTTACTGTTGCTGTATCATCAAGTCATTTTGAGTAGTGTTATTTTAAGATTCTAAACAGAAAACAGAAAACAAATTTCTTTCATTCTTTGTACAGCAGCCAAAACAACAATAAAAAAGAACAAATTAAAAATAAAATAATACACATTATTTTACAAATCTATTCTAGATAACTAAATAGAGAATTTAAGGTACAGTAACAGGTTGCAAAGAGATTTAAAATAACAAATCTAAGAGATTAATGAAAACCGATACAAATTGCATAGGTCTTCATTACAGGAAATGAGCATTAATTTCATGCTAATGCTGGTGTTAACTTACATTATAAATTCTCAAATACATTCTTAAAAGATTGCATCACCTATTTAATAGACTACAGGCTTTTTGGATATGTTAATGCTTTAACTGGTTTTCAAAAGTATCCATTGTGTTGAATTGGAAAACATAAGTCCTTTTCATAATAAAAACTTTTGTCTCAGAGAATGCAGAGCTTTTTGAGTCTTGGAGCCTTTCACTGAAACAAACATTTAAGTACTGCTCTTGCTAGAAATAATTTTAATGGCATATTCTGATGAAAGGAAGACAGCAGGAACAAGTAGCTAAAAGAAAGCTAAAGGAGGGTGAGAAGGGTTATCCCTTTGTCTTGCAGCCCATATTCAGATCTAGAGTAATGCAATTTTCTCCTCCTTGAACAACTTGTAGAGTTGTTAATGTGTTTCTCTCTAAGTAGCATTACAGTGCTTGAGTGAAAAAGAGCAAAAGGCACGAACAGAAGTAGTTCTGTGTTTGGAGTATTATGCTGAACCTATACTGTTCAAATGGTTGAACAACTTTGCCAGTCCTCTACAGAAAGGGGACTTCTAGTCCTGTTTTTTTATTTTTTGCCTTCTAGTTGGATGTGATATGAAACCTCTCTTGTAACCATATCAAGGTTGTGAAATAACAATGGCATCTAGGATTGTGGATGCAAGTGAAATAATCACATAGGGATATGAGGTAAAATTAGAAGTGTAATCCATTAACCTGAATCTTAATTGAAACTGATGTGGACTTGGCTACAGACATATATATCTTTACGTTATTGTTCTATTCTAGCCAGCTATCTGTGAAGGGTATTATTTTCTCAATTCAAAATATTAATTTAGGTTGTTAAGAGATTATTTTCTTGGGACATGGGAGAATGTCATGGTTTAAGAATGGTACTCCCCACTCCAGTGCCCTCATTAGAACTTTTCCAAACCAGATGTGAATCACTTGCTCTCCCTCTTCCTCTCTCCCTTCTTGCTTGGGAGTTGGAGTTGAGAATTGGACGGACAAAAGGTGAAATCACAGGTCAAAATAAGAACAATTTTATTGGAAACAGCAACAAGATAAGAAAACAAACAGTAAAAGCAACAATACTAATGAAGGTATACAAAGAGAGGGTGTAAGATACTCACCAAGCTCAGGACAAGGAAACAGTGGTGGGTGGACCCTATTTGCACCATTCTTCCTTCCCATCTGGAAAGAGATGCCCTTGTAGGAAGCAAGAGAGTCCCTTGACCCAGGCAATAACATAAGATGGTATGGAATAACATTAGGATCTTGGCTATGCCTACAAAAATCCATACTCTGCCCCCTCATGACTACTGTGAAAAATCAACTCTGTCCTTGGCTGAAACCATAACAAAGAAAAAATTCACTTGCATTGCAAATAAGATCAAGAAATAAGCACACAAGAAAACCACACCCACTCATCTTTTTTAATAATTTATGGGTTGTCATATAAAGTTTCAAAACAACTAGAAAGTGCAGAATGTTCTTGGGCAAGAATGTCATAAACTTTTAAGATGGGTTCAAACTCCGTATTCTAAATATCTAACTGTAAGTGTCTTAGCATAAATGTTTAAGTTTTTCCATCACAGATGTAGGGCTTAGATGAATTGTCAAAATTCCTTAAATTGCCTTAGTTTGAAGTGTAATTTGACATAGAGCAGTATCTTGCCTGAGTTCTGGTTGCCAGATTGTGAGAGCAGAGATCAGCTGAAGGTCTAGCCTAATGAAAATGTCTCAAATACCCTAAGGAGTTCCCAGTGACATTTGATACTTATGTTTGCTTCTGAGAAACTACCCTCTAATTAACAATGTTGGGATCTGATCTCTCAGTTTAAGGTAAATATCTACAGTTTGTCACATGTATAGCTCTCTGAATCAGTGACTTGCCAGCATTAGCAAACTGGAACCCATGACTAAATTTAGAAGCCTACAGTCTCAAGCTCTGTCCAAACCCTAACATTTAAATACATTAGTTAATGTAGATGGATCCTGTTTTAAATATTCGGTAATTAGTGGAAAGTAATGGAATAATGTTTTCTCTATTCTAGGCACTTGTAATGCAACTGGTTGTACTATTCATTACAAAACCATAAAAAGACATATATCAACTTAGCAAGAGCAAACCAGATTTTTCATTATACATCAATATCCCTCACCAAACTTTCTCTAAATCTAAAGTTCAAGAGAATATGCTATGCATTCCAGAAATGCTTACAGCAAGGGTTCAGCCATTTGAAAATAAGCAAATCATTCACAGACTGCTCACATACTTTGGATTCTATGCTCTGAGCTTAGAGATTAAGAAGAAAACTATCCTGGGGAGTTTTATTGAAGTGCAGTGAGTCTTTACTTCAGGGACAGCTATTATTTGTGCTCATGTTTGTTGCCCAGGCAACAGCTTATGCAGTGATCACTCTTCACTAACATAAAACTGTAGCCTAAAACTGTAGTGATTTAGCTTTAGATAGAATAAAATAGAACAGAAGAGAACTATTTCAGTTGAAAGGACGTAAAGGATTATCTAGTCCAACTGTGTAACCAATTCAGGGCAGTCCAAGTTAAGGCATGTTATTAAGGGCACTGTTCAAATGCTTCTTAAATAGGTTTGGATATCAAACTACTCTCTAGGAAACCTATTCCAGTGTTAGACCTCTTCTGGGTAACAAAATTATTCCTAATACCAAGTTTGAACCTTCCTTGGCATGGTTTTAAAACATTCAATGTCCCATCACTAGGTACCAGGAAGAAGAGATCAGCACCTCCCTCTCCACTACAGCTTCCAGGGAGGCTGAGGGTCACCTTCATTGAGAGTAGTGAGGCTGACCCTCAGCCTCCCTTTCTGCAAACTCGATAAGCCCAAAGCCCTCAGCTTCTCCTCACAGGACATTCCTTCCAGCCCTTTCACCAGCTTTGTTACCCTTCTCTGAATTCATTCAAACACCTTCACATCCTACCTAAATTCTGGGATCCAGAACTACACATAAGGTGAGGCTACACCACCATTGAATACAGCAGGATAATCTTTGACTGGATGTTGATAAATCATTTGATGCACCCCAGAATGTGATTTGCAATCTAGGTGCCAGGAAACACTGACTCCTAATGAATGTGCTGCTGACCAGCATCCCCAGATCCGTTTCTGGAGGGCTGATTTACAGCTACTACTCTATCAGTTTATACTTGTGCTTTACCAGTTTATATTTCAGCCAGTTCTTCACCCAGTGCACTGTGAACCCGCCTATCCCACAGCTGATCAGTGCATCGAGAAGGATGCTGTGAAGGGTAATATTAGAATTATATAAAATCCACAGAGACTACACACACTGCCTTCCCTCATCCCACTAGGTGGGTGACACAGGAATATCAAACTAGTTGAACAGGACTTTTTCTTTGTGAACCCATTTTGATCATGACTAAGGATGGCATTATTCTTTAAATGCTTTTTAGTAGTAGCCTGTGTAACCTTAGCCATAATTTTTCCAGGAGCCAGGCTAGACTAACAGATCTGTGGTTATTCCACAGACTCATTATATAAAGTTGGGGGAAGGAGGGAGAAGGGAGGTTGTCGGGAGTGGTGATGTTTGTCTTCCCAAGTAATGGTTACTCCTGATGGACTACTGCTCTCCTGGAGATGGCTGAACACCTGCCTGCCTGTCTCAGGGAAGTGGTGAATTAATTCTTTGTTTGGCTTTGTTCATGGATTTTGCTTTACCTGTTAAACTGTCTTTATCTCAACCCACAGGTTTTATCACTTTTCTCTCTTCCCACATCCCAGCAGAAACCAGGGGGTGGGGTGAGAAGGGCATGATTGAGATGCTATGTGGTGTTTAGTTGCTAGCTGGGATTAAAACACACCACCTTATTTAGGAATTGCTTGCTTAGTCTTTCTACAAGACAGACTGATTTGGAGATACTGCAGTAATCTAAGGCTGCCAATGCATAGTACTTAGAATTTATTTTGAATGTATCTAAAATCCAGGGCCAAAAGATCAGAAAGGAAAATGCAAACATAAAATCAATTTCTGCTCTGCAGTCCATTTGATGATGAAATTAGAAAATTTGGTGCAGAGAGCTCTTTTGGCAAACTGATCTCTTTCAATTCCCCTGATGATACCTATTACACACAGTTATTTTGTGACGTTATGTTTTCAACAGTAGGCTTTCCAAAGAGGTTCCCAGAGGAAAATTAGTTTTTATCTTATCAATTATAATATTAAGGAACCAAAATTCTTCATGGATCCCAGGTGCTCCTGGCTCAACTTGTACAGGCATGTTAAGAGGCAGCATTCTGAAAAATCTGCCAAAAATATGAGAGAGAGTTCATAACTGCAGAAACACTTGAGCAAACTTAAACAAAGGATCTAGACACCTTATGTTTGATACCTGAGCTGATAAATTTGGACAAGTTTTAACACATACTAGAATCACCAGGAAAATTTCAAAGACACAGGGAGTTTCTGCTGTTTAGTACTCTTTCTGAAATTCCATGAGGTATACAATAAAATTCATCATTATATAATAGAACACAGATAATTTAGAGTCCCATCCCTGCTGGGCAATTTTGTGCAGCATGGTTGTCTAGAAAAACAGCCATCATTGAAATTGGCAGTTACTATCAAATATCTTCTGTTGTCTGTTTCAGTGATAAGAAAAAATGTGGTCATGGAAATAATTTTGGCTTATTTGCTTCCAAAATCCTGAAGTCCTTTCCTGTGATAATTTTAACTAATGTCCATATTATTTTATCTGATTGTATTTTATCTGTTTAGACACAGGTTTCAAGTACTTGCAAGGAGGGTAGTCCTGTATGGTAAGGAAATGATGAGGCAGCTATTTGGTTTCCCAGGATTATTTTCCACAGTGTCAGCACCTATGTAGGTGGGAGCTAAGTTGTAAAAGGAGCTCTTTCTCTCTCTCAATGCAGTAGAACAGTAGGAAAATTCAGAAGGATAGAAGAAAAAGAAGGAAAGGGAAAGCTACTCTTTATGCTCTTCCCAGTGTCTCAGAAATGATAATACCCAAATGTATAAAACCAGAAGTTTTATTTAAGATAGTATGATTCCTCATTCCAATAATGGGTTGTTCATTCTTTCAATGCTTTCTGTAGCAATGCCAAAAGCAAATCAAACTTGTCTGAAATAAAATGGAAGAGAGAAAGGTCTGGCTTACGGGAGATTAGTGAACTCAGGACATAGGATTCAAAGTACTGAGAAATAATATGTGTAAAAGAGTCAATGAGAGATCTGAGGAGGGACAGTAGGTCTCTGATTTTTCTGAGGAGCTGAGACACTAACTGGTTTGGGTTTTTTTAAGGTCAAACAGCAGTAATGAAGGCTTGTCTGTGAAGACACTCCAACATTTGTTTTGCTTCCATGATGGCTTTGTAAACCTGGCTTTGTCCTTGCAGATGTGTACAACTTACTGAGCTTTTACGTGACCTATGAAAGTCATACATATATTTGATCAAAAGCAAGAGAAAACAAACCATTCTATCTGAAGGGGACAGTAAAGGCCTTAGTACAAAAGAAATTGTGGAAGTCTAATGAAAGACCAGGAAGGCCCATGGTACCAACTTTCCCTTTGGGATGCACATATTAGATGAGAAGAGATACATGACAGCATATAAAGGTTTGTTTTTATGTGCTGGGGTCACCCTGACTGGGTGCTAGGTGCCCACCAAAGCTGTTGTCATCCTCAACTGGACAGAAGAGAAGAAATAAAACAAAATGTTCATGGGTTGAGATAAGGACAGAAAGAAATAACTCACTGATTATTGTCATGGTCAAACCAGCTTCAACCTGGGAAATAGTTTAATTTACTATCAAAGTATAATAATTACAAATAAATTAATAAAACACCTTCCCTCCACTCCTTCCTTCTCCACAGGCTAAACATCACCCCCAATTTTTACTGTCCTTTCACGCAGTGGTGCAGGGGGACTCAATTGGGCACTGCAGTCAGTTCATCATACGTATTTATTGTTCCTTTCTGTTCAGGGGAAAGACTCCTCACACTTCTGCACTGCTCCAGCATGGGATCTCTCCCATGCTGGAAGACAGTCCTCCATGAACTTGTCCAGTGTGAGTCCTTCCACTGGGCTGCAATTCTACATGAACTGCTTTAGGTACCTTTCCATGGGGCGCAGTTCTTCAGGAACAGACTGTTCCATCATGAGTCTCCTGCAGGGTCACAGGTCCTGCCACCAGCAAGCCCTTTCCAGCACAAATGTTCCATGTGATCAGAGCTACCTCTGGTCAAGAACTTGCTCCAGAGTGGAGCTCCAGTCCTCCACAGGCTGAAGTTGGATCTCTGATTCCCTATGGACCTCCAAGTTCTGCAGGGGAACAGCTGCTTTACCATGATCTTTACCTTTGGCTGCAAGGGGATCTTCACTCTGGTGCCTGGAGCACTTCTCCCTCTTGTTTCACTGATCTTGGAGTTTCTTGATCTGTTCCTTTGATATGTTCTCACTCATCTCTGGTTGCTATTGCTGTTGGACCTTGCCTTCTTAAATCTGTTATGCCAGAGGCCCTACTACTTTCCCTGATGGTCTTCTCCTTGGCCAGCAGTGTTTCTGACTTGGAACCAGCTGGAATTGGCTCTATTTGACATAGGGGAAACTTCTGGCAACTTCTCACAGAAGCCACCCCTGTAGCGCACATAGACATCACCACAAGCACACTCTACCTTCCCCCAAAAGCATCTTGCACAAAGACAATACAGCTTGTACTTATTTTTCTATAAGTTCCACTTTTTTTTTTTAATACATTGTGCCACTACTGCAATTTAGGCTAAATAGATTAGAATAACTGGTTTTTTGTGCAAATATATTTTATATATATGCTGAAAATATTAGCTTTTGTTAAGTATTAAACTTTATCTATGATTAATTTTTTCTTCAGTTTTGTGGGATCAGAACATTTCTGAAATTTCACTGTGTCTCATATTTACATGTAGGGAATTTCAATATTAGGCTTGCTTGTAAGGTTTCCTCTATGTTTTACTCAATCTAATGTTCCAGTCATTTGAATGCTGTCTTTCCTACCTACCTACCTAAGTGCATTTCCCTTAATATTTGTAATTATGCCATGGATGACATATTTTATGGATGCATTACCATACAAACTCTCCTATTGAATCCATTTGCAGTGAAACATGTACTTGAGCCTTGTTTTGTGTGCAGTGCTTTTCAAGCATGAAAAAAATCTCACTTTCAAAACTTTTCTCCAACTTTTTATTATCCAATATGTCTCTTTTTTGGATAATTGTATGAGCTTTGCATAATTAACAAACAGACCTAGTCTTACTGTTGTAAGAATTACTCTCTATACAATCCCTCTCCCAACTTCTAGAACTTCCTTCTGCAACTGAGCCACACTGGTTCACTTGGCAACACTTTTTATCTACCACACAATGGATGAGATAATCAAAGACAACAAAAATTGCATGTTAGAGTAGAGAATATTTCCATGAAGAAAAAGAATCTGTAACTTAGGATACACAGGCAGATAAAAAAAAAGATGCATAAGAAAACCAGGCTCTATAAGAGGTTTGGGTTTGTAGTTTCACAGAGGTAGAGCTTTTATATTTTAAGTCATATAGCATCTCTCTCACTTGATTCCCTTCCAGTTTGTGATCCTCTACTTTTCTCTCCCGATGTGATATTTCTGCATAATTTCCTCTGTACACAAGGTTCCAACTATTTTAATGTAAATGACTCAGACTTCTCACTTTTCACTTCTGACCTCTCTCCTCTGTTTAATCCATCATCTATCATCTCCATTTTAACATGGCTCATAATGATGTTCCTATTTTCTTCTAATAATCCTCAGGAGGACTTCTGAATATAGAATTATATATATGAATAAGGCAATTTTATTTTAACTTTGAGTTTATCTATCCATATTTTGAATCTCAGAAGGACAAAGTGCAAGACTGTTCCAATCAATGAGTTGTGAAATTGTTCTGTCTCATGCAGCTCTGTAAATTGTCTTTCTTGTAAAATATTTTAAAAAGAAATATGCAAGGTACTATTGTACGTAAGTTGCAAAGGACCTTAGTTTAGACGTTTAGTACAGACTTTTGCTACTGCATAAAATCTGGGCATATAATCTTTTAAAGCAATTTGTTGAGCTTTCTTGAATTTTTTTTTGCTTTTTATCCTCTGTTACTCACAGAGAGATTTTCAGACTCTCATTTCTCTGATTGACATTAACTCTATGTAATCTAAATTTATTCACAGACATCTTGTATCTATTTATTTTGTGTCTATATTGCCCTACAGCCTGCTTTTTTTCCCACTGAGAACATTTGAGTCAACAACCTGATGCAAGTTCGCCAAGGATCTTTAGAAGTGCAGTCTTTGCAGCAGGAGATGCATTATCTGAATTAAATGTACAGAATTGTAGCACTAATCCCAGCCTCAGCACCAAATCGTAAAGGCAGCCCCAGGCAGTGACAAGACTGCATGCATATATTCCTCTCCACTAAATGGATGACAAGAAATAGTTAACTCTACACATCAAAATATGGTTAATGATTCTGGTTCCCAAGTTGAAGTAGTGCAGAGAGATTTGTAGCCACTACCTTGACAGCAGGTTGCCATACCCTGTGATTTCACTTCAGTGGAACATTTGTGACACCTTTTGGTGCTGCACATGTATTTTAACAACTCTTTAGTACTGTACATGCTAGATTTTCAGTTAAGGGAATCCTCCTACTCCTCAAGGACACTTTTGCATTTGCATTTAAAAGTTACTGAATAAAATTCATATGGGGAAGTGGAAGAAAATACCAGACAAAAGCACTTTTCCATCCAAAGGCAGTCACTCTGGCAGTACACTACAAAATGAAGCTTCCTTTTGCTTGGTTTCTCTCCCACCCAATAAATGTTACATTCTTCTCTGCATAATGGCATAACTACAGCAGAGAGTACTTCCCAATGCCTATCTAAATTGGTTTCCAAATGTATTTAAAAATCTGTGAATTCCCATATGTCATTATATGCTGATTGCACAGCAGAGTTAGAAACCTGCTGAAGATTGACTGTATCATCTTTTTTTTTTTTTTAGGCATTTATAAATGAATAAGAATGAAAACTTTTCTCTATTCATCGCTTTCTGCTAAGATGCAACTCTCCACAAGTAAGAGATCTATGGAGAGAAAAGAACTGAGGAATGGTGTGGTAGAAATTAAACCAGCTCATATTTTTTATTAATAAGGTAATTTAATACGCCTCTCCATCAGTAACCTTTATGATTCCCTGCTGTTTTTTCAGCTTTTGATAACATTAGATGTGAAACACATGCTATTAAATGTGGTATTCACCTTCACAAGAGAATCAATGCTTCTGACACTTCATTTTATTTGTGGAAACAGAGTTACATGTCTATGGTATAGGTATCTTAGAGTCCAAGAAAGAGAAAAAGACTATATAACAAAACTAAATATTTGTCTTGCAACTTGCAACTATGGGAAAACATAGGAAGGAACATAGCTGATGGAAAACTGAATTAGTGGGAAACTTGCTGGATAGACTTTGGATAGTCTATGGTCAGTGTGAAGAGTTAAATAATTGATAAATTATAAAAGAAAATAAAACCATGAATTTCTAAGGAATTTATGTGCTTCATTGACATTGTAGTACTAATGAGGACTTGTTTTATCCAGTGCAAGTGAGACCAGAATGCTGCCATTACACTGAAAGTCAGTGGATTCAGTGCATACAGGTTTGCAGAGGTCAATTAATCCCGCTAAGTAGGTTTTCTAGCTGAATTCTGCAGGCCACTGTAAGATATTTGTCTTCATCACTCCTAAACTTCTTTTCTTTTTTCTTAATAGCAATAGAAATAGTCCAAAGTATCTCTTATAAGTGTAGAGACAAATTCATTTGTCTGTAGGTCATTAAAAAGAAGAAAAACAAGTGTTACATCAAATTAAACACCTCTAAAACAGACTCTAACTTTAAAAAAAAGGGGGAATTAAAAAAAGCCTCAGCTAAGGAAAGAGAAACCTATAGCACTAGGTGTTTCATTATGACAATTTATCTACATGGTCAAACACCACATTTCCTTTTGCATCAGAAAAACATACTTAGAATTATTGCATAGCCATTTTTCTGTAGATCCACTTTCTCCCTCTCCCTCCCAGTATAAAAGTGTAGCCTAATAAATATCAAGATTAAAAAAAAAAAAAAATCTACACAGTCTTACATAAACATTTTTATACATGAGGTTTCACCCTTACTTAAATTTTTTTTTCTAATTATGTAAATTTTATTTTTAACCACCATAAGTAATACTGAGAAAATGATGCTATAACTATGGAAATGATTTGTATGTTCTTGGGACTAGAGAATATCTTTTCAGATGATTGCACATGATTTCATTCTATGGTACGTATTAACCTATTGATTAGAACTGGTCCTGATGCATAAATTGCTTTAAATACCAAGGAGCTTTGTATCTATAAAACTATATTATTGGAATACCAACTAAAACAAAGTAACTTTAAAATCAGATCTACTCAGTCAAACAGAATCTGTTATTTTTGAAAAGCTGATTCATTCCTTGAATAAGGAATCTGCTCTTTTGTTCTGTTATGGAATAAATTATCTTTGGGATTTTCATAGTCTCACTCTCTTTACGCTGCCATTGAGAAGCTATGGCTTCTTCCCTTGATCTTCTCCAGTGTTTTCTGCTGGGGTCATGCTTCAGTTTCATTGTTCCTGATATATTCCTGTCTCTATTTCCTTATGCTGTACTACAGAAACTTCCTTCAGTTTAATATTGTATGCTATTTAGGGCTGCTGATTTTTATCAACCTCTTTTTTCCTTTCACAAATTTTTACCAAAAATAAAAGAAACTTAGAGTCGCAAGAATATAAAGAAACTTTTTTTTCCTTCTAAAATTCAGGTATGCTCTTACAATAAAAAATAATATCCACTTAACCAAATATGTCTGTTTGGTATAGTATGAAGAGAGATATTCATACTTATTGATAAGCAGGACACAAGATTAATATATTTGAGCCATTATTGGGACAATATCTCAACAAAATTGACATCAGACAGGATGGTAATCAAGTATGGTATGATATGCAGAAATACCTGGAGAAAGTGCTTGAAAGGAACACAAACTTGTCTTAATTTAATGGCTCAAATGATTGGGATAGGATAGGATAGGATAGGATAGGATAGGATAGGATAGGATAGGATAGGATAGGATAGGATAGGATAGGATAGGATAGGATAGGATA
>PYHW01009760.1:459543-488234 GCA_013186435.1 Turdus rufiventris
TTTTTCCTTGTTTTCTGTGGCAGAATACAATGTATTTTTTATCTATTGATTGGGTTGTCTGCTATTTTTATTCCATCCTTTCCTCTGTGTTTTATTGTTAAAGGTGATTTGTTACCTAACTTATTCTTAAAACAATATTCAAATACTGCCTCTGGATGGTTAAAATATTTCAGTGTACCAGAAATATTCTATTGTTTCGTACAAGAAAAATCAAATAGACTCCATCTGTATCAGCAATCTGCTAAGAATTTGCTAAGTGGGACTCCCAGTCTTTCTAAAAGAAAAACTTAACTTCCAAAAGAAACCAGAACACTTCCCATTTTTCCATAAATGGCTAAAATTGTGGAAAAAACCCCCTCTACTTTGGAGTACTTTTGATCCTCGGACCTTGAATCAAGCATGCATTTGTGACTGGGATACAAAATAACTGAATTTCTGAAACTCCAAAAGTCTTCACACCATATATATATGTTTGTTTTTTTTCCTTCGCATATTGTTCTATTTTTCTTTTTGATTACCTGAATATAGGATTTGTATTTTAACTGCTGCATCCTTCCTATGCAGATTTTCCATAAGGAGAAATACAAAATTTATTAAGTCCTGAGGCATCCACTTTAACAATGGTGTGCACCCACATCAGGAGTTGACTATCACCCTTTCAAACAAGTCACATGAAGTGCTAGAATATCTCCAAGAAAAAAACAAAACAAAACAAAACAAAAAAATAAAATAAAAAACCCAAAAAAACCACAAAAAAACCCCAAACCAACATGTATTAGAGAAATTCCTATGAAGCATGCTCAGCATCAAAAGGGCAGGAAATCAGAGCTAGTCTCATAAGCAGTCCCAGAGTAAGAGACATTCAAGTAGGATCACCACGTTTGCAGCCCTATCACCTTCATAATTCTTGTTTGGTAACACATGGCATTTTCTGACTGTCTCCAGCTGTGCTCTAAAAGCAGGTTTCTCTGCTTTCTCTGCAGGTAAAATCTCATTTCATATTTATCCAGTCACAGCACGTGTTCCTACACTATAAGAACTATGCACATTTGCTAGCACTTGTCTATAGCTAAGTTTTCTTGATCTCATCTCTTTTCTTTCTGCAAGCATGAAACAGACACTGTTGAAAGGAGTTGAAAGGAGTGCCAGCTATGTCTTAGCCACCTTTTTAGAAGTGGTGAGAGAGAAAAGTTTTCTGTGTAAGTTATAAAATGATCTTCTAGATAAAAAAATAATCAAATGAGGCTGGTTGAATCATAAAAAGTTTATTTGTAATGTTGTGTTGGGGGTGTGTGTGCTTTCCAAAGAACTGATTTTCCTAAGAAAAAAACCTAAAAAAAAATATGTAGGACTTGAAAGGGTTAAATGTGAGTTGCACCTTTCTTTCCGAGGAAATAAAATGTGTTTTGTAGTTGGGGAAAAAAAACTGCAAGAATTGTGGATGTTCTTTTTAAGAGTGGCAACAGGAAGCATCTCTTGCTGTTTCTTGCCCCTCCTGGGACTTTAAACTCATCTTCATAAATAATATTTAAGGTGAGAAAAAAAACTCTGTGCAAAGGCCTATAAATAGACTTGACAGCACAAGAGAGTAACAGAGTCTTTTGTGGACTAGCCATGAAGCTCACTTCTTACCCAAGATCTCTATAACTCTTTCTATTCCGCTAAATAAAAGACCAGAATTGAGTCTTCGCCCTGAGGCTGTTTGGCAGCAGTTGTCTCACAGTGGTATCGTCTAAGGCTGGTTCCCTACACAGCAGAGCTGTCTCAGTGGGGCTCCTTGTATTCATCAAAACTAGAAGTAGGACATAAATTAGCAGCTAAAGTTTCTGAACAATCTGAAGTCCTGTGTTTGAACTCATTCCTTTTGGCAATGTAAATGTACTCAATGTCACAGGAGATCAGAACTGTTTTGAGTGCATTTTGGACTTACACTCTGTCAAGGAGTGCTTAAGTCTTACAACTGGTTTGTATAACAACCCATTGTACAAGGCAGTAGGAGTGCTTCTGTTGGTTGATGTTTGGTCTGCTGCTAGGGCACCTCACACAAACCGAATCCGGTTCATGACATCAAATACTGCGCTGTGATGAGAACTAAGTCCAGACCAACAGACAATCAGATGATTAATTCCCAGTAGTTTTCTGGTTCTAAACCGCAACAGAACCCCACTACTCTTGCCTCCTATCCAACATATTCCAGTCACATTTTAATCCACCGTTTAAACACTGAAATAATGGAAAAGTCCCCTGAAACCTGTACCATGCTTGGCAGCAGTTACACTGCTCTAACTGCAATAATTTCACTTAAAATCTCTGAAGTGTAAGGGCATCTGGTCTCAAGAATGAAGCTGAGGAAATGATAAGAGAGTCGGAGGAAGTGACATCCATGGAGATGGCAAAATTAAGGTGCAATTTAACTAAGACTTACAGACTATGTAAAAATGGTATTGTGTAACATCAGCACTAGATTGAAAAGGTTGCACAGATGAGAATAACTGGTTTTAGGGGGCAGGACTCCTTCAATCCTCTTCCACTTAGCTTAACACTTGACCAGAAAGTTTTGTACTTTCTCTTTAGTCGCATTCAGGACAGGTTTAGCCAAATAACTAAGCATGAAAATTGTCAGTCTTTTTGATACCCCATCTCTTGCTTCTGAAGTTGCCAGTTACCATCTCTTGCTGCCATTCCTAAGGCCTTTTTAGACTCTTCTGAGAATCTAGCTTGACTCAAATTTATGAGAAAGGAGCTACTGGTCCAGTCACATAGAATTTTATTCAGAATAAAAATGCAGGTTTACAATCTGGGAGTCAGTGAAGTGGCCATTGATAGAAGGTGGGAGTTAACAGCCTGCTCCCTCCCCTCCACTCCAAAAGCTTACTGATGGCTGGAGATACTACACTGTTATATCCAGTACTGTTTTCAATTTTCCAGTTATATTGGAATGTCACACTTTTCTCATGTGGCTAATGGATAATCAGTAAATACACTTACCTAGAGTCACTATGTCAACACTGTTTCTTCTGTCTAAACTTTCCTGTTTATTCATCAAGCTACAAGCTAGCACTTGATCTTTTTCTCTTTGACTTTGTTTCTTCAAGAGAGACACACATCTATGCAATTTTTCCCCATGCTCCATGGGCAGTACAGAAACAAGCATAAATATTGTAGAAATGTACAATGCTGTTTTATAAGATAAAGACAGAAAAAGAATCTGTTTTCTGATTTAAAGATGATTTATCTCTTTTGGCAGCATTTTTTATGCTTTTGAAAGTTTGCAGCATTTGGCTTCTGAAATGGAATGCAAAGGAAAACTATGACTATTACTAATCTCAAGAAAATCACTCTTTCAGTACTCACTATAGAATATACAGTGCTTTTCAACTATACAAGAAAAAAGTTTAAAAATTATCATATTACCTAATCAAGGTGCTTAATAGGATCTTCTGTTTTACAGTTTAATACAGCCATGTTCCTAATGGAATAATATCTTCACACAGTTTAGTTTAACTATATTTAATTTTTTGTATATGTTAATAATGTTGGGATAATTTCTCACATACATCTAATTTCCTTAGCAGTGTCCATGAGGAAATTTGAAAAAGACCACATTTGAGTGTTTCCAGCCTATATTCTTCAAGTCAGAAAATAAATGAAAATGCTGTGGCTGAAGAGTGCTATGGAATGAGGTGTAAACTGAAGCAACTTTATTTGATGCAAGAGAACATGTGTCTTTTTTTACTGGCAGAAAATGTATGTTTGGACTGCTTTAAAATGTAATTCTAAATGAGCCCTAACACTGATATTTAAAGCCTGTTCCAAAACTTTCAGGCCATCACAAGAAAAGGGAAAATTGGAATGGTGACAAGCTGTAAACAATAAATAAAGCTAACTTACGAGCTAGTTAGGACATGAACCACTGGAAAAGTAGCAGTCCACATAACTAGTCTAGTAGTGGTAACTACTTTATAGTCTACTGTTTGTAGCTGTTTGCAGTTCTTGCTATATTGGAAAACACAGATTGTTCTGAAGCCATTTACATAACCATAGAAAAGTTCTGAAATATTCCCTTTTAGGTTAGATGCTTAAGGGTTTTTTTTATTATTTTCCTACAAGTCAGAAGGCTTCATGTCATTCAAAGTCCTTGTCTAAACTCTTCCATCTATCCATCAGATTTTATCCTAATTCACCTTACTATATATATATATAATTTATTTTATTTTGTCCTGCAAAAAAACTCAGCAATACAATTTTGTGTTGTCTTCTGTTGAATGAACAATGGAAATTTTTTCAAGGCCTGTTTTGGAAAAATCAACTTTTGCAACAGTTCAAGTTAGATGGGATTAATTTAATTCTCTTTGAAAAAAAGAATTTCCTTTTTGTCTTTGTTATTTCTTATGTTTCATTTTGTTCAATGGGTCCCTTTTCATTACGTGACAAAAGGAACAGACATCTTAGAGGACTTTAAATGTTATATTCTAAACTTCAGTCTTCATTAATTTGGTATTTTCATATATTTTGTCTTATTCTTTCTCCTTTCTCAAATACATTGCATAAAGAAACTCTAGGCAGGCATTTCAGACAGACGTAGCGAAAACACAGTGAAGCATTCTGTGGTTTGGGTTGGGGTCTTTTTTTGTGGTTGTTCTTGCTTGTTTTGGTGTGAAGTGTTTTTGGACTGATTTTTTTGTCAGTAGCAAGATGCCTTTGTGGGATCTTTAAATTTTCGTGTACACATGAACATATCTTAGATTTCCATCCTAAGTTATTACCAGGTGGGTTTCTTTCTGGTAAATGGAAGTCCAGTTTACTTCAGTGCTTGAAGCATTGAATGAAACATTTTCTGACCTTTTGAATAATCATATGAGTGGATCTCCCTGGAAATCCATTCCTTCTCCCAGATTATCTGAGTTTTATTAAGTTTATTGTTATTTATTCTGATGAAAGTGAAATTGCAATCCCCCTCTTAGAGATTCAGCTGTTTGTGACCTACTTTAGATATAGCACAGCATTATAACCACAGCTCAGACATCTGGGAAAACTGCTAAACTGTGAGAAAATACCGAGACTAGAGCCATGCAAGATAAGAAAACGTAAAATTGCAAGCTGTGTTGAAGTGCGAATACTTAAGCAGCAGAAGACGTAACAGACTAACATGAAAAAAATCAAAACATTTAAAGGAAAAACAGAAAATCAGAAGATGGAAACTCAGCAACACTGAGGATTATCCCCTTTCAAGGAGTAATAGGGCCTGACTCTTCCCAGCCTGACTGACAACTGCTTGACCAGTAAAAACTCATTGCATGTGTTACAGAGATGGTGAACACATTAATGCTCAGCCCAACATCTTGCTCATCTTAGCTATTTACTGTGTGTATTAGTCAATAATTGCCTTACTCTGCTTTCAAGCATGTAGATCTTTCTTGCTGAATCTCTGTACAAGGTTGGATGTTTGTGAACGAAAATTCTAGAGACGGAGATTAAAAAGCTAGCTTTGAATATAAATGTTGGCAGCAAAATGTGGTTTTTCTCACCAATTTTTAACAATACCATTTATGTACACAGCAGCAGAATGTTTTCTACATTGTTCTCCATTGAAACAAGTTGATTTGTTTCTATACAGTTGACTCATGTCAAAGTTACATGAGCAGCTCTTCTTTTGTATCATCACACTAAGCTCATTATGAAAAAAATTTGCAAGGTAGCCTGTAATTCTGGTTTTAGAGATTTGCAAGATATATTAAGGCAGAAGTAAGCATTGAAATGGATTTATAATTTATAAACTTCAGAAAATCAAAATTAATGTGTAAGGAAATGTAATATCCATCATCCTTATAATGATAAAATTGAAATTCCATTTAAACCCACATTTACATCAATTCCCACTCTCCTTTTTTTTTTTTTTTTTGTTACTTTAAGAATAGTCTACAGTCATGGCTTAACCCCAGACAGCAACTAAGCACCACATATTGACTTGTTCAATCCATGCTCCAGCAGGATGAGGTGAAGGGAACTGAAAGGGCAAAAATGGAAAAAAATGGTTGAGTGAAGAATAGTTTAATAATTAAAATATAAAAAATAATAATAATAACAAAAAATATGGGAAATTGTAATGAATTGTAATGAAAAGGAGAATAACCAAGAGAAAGAAGTAAAACCCAAGAAAGGCAAGTAATGTAACTGCAAACAATGGTACACAACCAAACAAATAATGTCCACCCAGTGTATGAGCAACACCCTCCTCATCTGTTGCTGATCATGATGTCACAGGCTGTACATTATCTCTTCGTTCAGCTCTGGTCACTTGTCCGTGGTTAGCTCAGAGAAAACTGACTGGAAGACAATGTGATGCACGAGGCAATAAGGCCCCACCCTCTCCGTGACGTTAGCCAATCAGAGCTATACTGCAGTTACTTAAGCCGGTGTTCGCCGGAAAATAAACGCATTTCACCGTTCACCATATTGGCTTCATGTGTGATTTGTCCGGCCAGTTTAAGTTCCGCCGTGGTCTCGCTCTGACCCAGGTCGCGCTTGCCTTAGCTTAAGGCAACACTTGTCCCATCTGTCCTCTCTCTCAACTTCTTGTGCACCCCCACCCTGATCTCTGGTCCAGCAGGATGAAAAGATCAGCCCTCGATTCTATGTAAACCCTGCTCAGTTATAATGGAAACATCCACGTGTTATCAGCAGCATTTCCAGCACAAACCCAAAACACAGACCCATACTAGCTACTGTGATGAAAATCAACTCTACCTTTCCTGAAACCAGCATAATCTACACCATTTTCATCCTGCTCAGGTCCCACACTATCCAAAGTATCCTCAATAACCACCACACCAGTTCTCAGCCTTTGATAAATATAAAAACATCATTTCCTTATTCACAGGGCCACCCCTGTGAAATGTCAAGAAAGTATTCATAAATTGTCGAATCATTAAATTCATCGAATCATAGAGAGACAAAGCTCTAAACTCCATCCCCTTCTCTGAAACCAGGACAGAGAGAAAAGACAAAGTTTAAACTTTCACCTTCATTCTGATAATCTTTCAGAGACTGGGAGAATTTATAAGAATTCTGTATTTTCTGCTTCAGATTTTCTGTGTGTATGCAGTAAACTATTCGCTCTCTTAATGGAGCAGCACTGTCTTAAAAAATAGCTCATATTTTGTCTTACTGACTTCAGTTACTGTACACTATTTCTCCAGTTCATAAATATGTCAAGCATTTGTTAGTTATTACATTTTTCAGTGGATGAGACAAAAAATATTCAGGTGAAATCTGTGGAATGTTAATGAAACTCTTCACTTTCACAGAAAAAGATGGACTGAATAGGGAGTTTTCTGGGCTTCTTCATCATAACTGAGTGACTAGAACTACATCTTTTAAAAGGAAATTTCTATCCTGAGACATACCTCTTGGGAAAAACCCCCCACCAAAACACTAAACTACACAAAGAAAAAATACCCCCTCAAATACTTCTAGACCTTTACTGATTGTGACTTAATAAAATGAACATTAAACCCCATACAATTAAATGTCTTCAAGAAACAATTCTTACTTGTCTTAGAATTTTTTTATGGATGCTGCAAAAATATGAGAGCTCAATGCTTATGTTATATATTCTTGGTCTGTAAAAATATTTTTAAAGGTGGATTTGGCACTGAGGATGTTGACATAATTATATTTTTTGTAAACTTAAAAGCTAAATGAAAAAAAAAAAATAAAGGACAAAATGATAAAAATCTGTCAATTTTAGAAGACATTGAGTGGTAGGACAGGCTTGGGGTTTTTAAAAGTTCTAGTACTTTGTAATAGAAAGAGGTAAAATTTATTTCAATTTTTTTGCCTAAATTAAGGGGAAACTGTTATTTAACATACAGTTATTTTATTTTTAATGTTACACAATCAATCAGGTTGCAAAAGACTTCTGAGATCATCAAGCCCAAACTAATACCTAACACCACCATGTCAACCAGACCATGCTTTCCATAAACACCACCAGAGAAAGTGACTCATCCAGTCTTTCCACAAACAGTCTTTCCATAAACACCTCTAGGCACAGTGACTTGACCACTTCCCTAGGCAGCCCATTCCACTGTCTGTAAAGAAATTCTTTCTAATGTCTAACCTAAACCTCCCCTAGTGAACCTTATGAATTTGTCTTCTTGTCCTATTGCTGGTTGCCTGGAAGAAGAAGCTGAACCCCATCCGGCTACAACCTCCTTTCAGGTAGTTGTGGAGAAGGGTAATGAGGAAGATTTCTCTCCTGGGCCTCCTATTCTCCAGGCTCAACACCTCCAATCATCCAGCCACTCCTCATAGGCCATGCACTCCAGACCCTTCACCAGCTTTGTTGCCCTTCTCTGGACACAATCCAGCTCCTCAATGTCCCTCCTGGACTGGGTGGCCCAGAAATGAATGAAGATTCAAGGTGTGGCCTCACCAGTGCCAAGTATAGAGCAAGCTTCACCTGTCTGGTCCTACTGGCCGTATTCTTTCTCTTTCAAACCAGGATACCTTTGGCCTTCTTGGCCTGGGTACATTACTGGCTAAAAAAAAAAAATTAAATTATCTAATTGTAGAAAAATAATTAAGTTATTTACAAGGGACTATTAATTGTGAAAATTAATGCAATAGTAAATTTCCCAACATTAGATAGATATAAAGGTAACCTTCTAAAAAAGTCTAAAAAGGTAGCCTTCTAAAAAAGTTTTATTTTTAAAATATATTTAAGATACTAAGTTCTCCTTGAGTGTAAAAAAATCTCATGATTTGTTTAATTTGTGCAGTCTTTTGTGTTGTGCTATTTTTTGGTCAAGGAAAATGGTTCAACAGGACTAAATTGTGAGAAAAATGCTTATATGGAGTATACCTTATTCTGACTGTGATATTCTGTGCTCAGATAATAATAGGATAATCACTGCTTATTATCCTAGTTGTGGATTGGTTCAATTGGAATGCATTAATGGAACACAGGCTGCAAAGAAGCTACATTAGTAAAACACATATGTAGGTATAGCCAGGGACAGAGAGAAGTAAAAAATAACTCATACCTTTCAAAAGTCTTTCTGCTGCCCTAGTATACAAATGTCTTGAGATTTTTCTCTAAGATCTAGATTTGATTGACACAAAGCCAGGATATCAATGCAAGTCAGTGGTCCCTAGACCACCATGGTTTTGGCAATTTCCTTGTTGTTAAATTAGTCTTTGGGATCTTAAGGGATTATTGATTTATTCTGAATTGATTAAAACGAAAGTGTTCAGTAGTAATTTCATACATTACTGTCCTGCAGTTTAATTCTCCTGATAATTAACTCTTTTCTGTAGGGGGTATGTGTGGAAAAAAATTCTAATTGATTTCAGTGTCTGAAACAAAAAAAAAAAAAAGGGTTTTTTTCTTTTTTTTTTGAGAAACGATTAGAGAAATTAAAGCATTATTGGAACACTGAAAAACATTATTAAATTATTTTCCTTCTTCAGTAGCTAAAGGGAACAAAAGAATACAATTAATAGTTTGGGGGATTCTAGCAGAGAGAATTAGCTATAAGGATGCTGAAACAAAAATGCTTAAGAATTCAATGTTTCTTGAATGAACAAAGCCTATGAAATTGTGAATATCTAAAATACATTTTGATCCGGAAGTGGATTTTTAAGTGCAAAATTGTGAAATATTCTATGTATACAACTGGGGACACAACCTCTCCAAAGGAAAACATGAAGAAAGAAGTAGAAAGTGTCAGCTCTGCCTTTTTCAAGGAAAGCTACAAGCAAAACTCGGAGTTTTAGATGTTTCTAATGAGAGTGAGGCATTTGGAACATTCACTCCTCAGATGTAAGCTAGAAGAAGATTATGTGTATTCAAAGGGTCAGAGTACTCAGCTATGGATGTGGCAGAGCCAGTGTAAGGCTCTGCTTTTCCTGTAGTTGGTTGGGATGAAATATCCATCTTTATAAAATATTTACTTTGCTGAGCATTAATTAAATATTTTTTAAATTATTTTGAGCATTACAGAGATTCTGAGAGTATATTTATGCTATTTAGTAAGAGAAGGCTAGGGAGTGAGCTTGAGTTCTGTGATTGCTGACATTGCACAGTTCTTAGCTTGCTTTCTGACCCTCTTTGGGCCACTGAGACACTCCTGTTAAAAAAAGGACCATCTAAAAAGAAATGTGAACACAAGGTAATCTCTGCTACTTATCCTTGAAGCCAGGGATACATCCTTAACTCTCTCTTATCTAGCAACATAAAATGTATTGCTCAGGGTCCTTTTTCTAGATAAGAGAGAACATATTTTAGCTCCTGGAATATACAAGCATGGTCTTGTTCTCTGTCCCATGAAAAGTGAAGGTATTTCAACAAGGCACCATAAAAGAGAACAATCTTCTGGCTCGCTGGCTATAATCAATTTTATAAGCTTCTGGCTAAAGCATCCACCTAAAAGATGTTGGGTCAGACTTTCATTTTCAGATTGAGTGACTGAGCTCTGTCATCCTTCACCCTGGTGAGTGGAGTACTTGCTGAGTTACTGAACAAAAGGGACACACAATGTGCCAGGTCACTGTGTCTTCTACGATATTGATCACTGTAGTGATTTCAGTAAAATAATTATCGGACTGGGTTTTGTGAATAACATAAGCAGAAGGTGACCTGAGTTTTATAACCTTGAGTGATTTAAGAAGAAACTAAATATTTTTCTGAGAAACTTTGCTGATGTATAGGAAGCTTAGTGTGTCCTGTAGAGGATGTAGGATATTTTCTATGGTCGTATTTCCTTTCAAGGACTTTGATACCTCAGCAGGTAGGCAGCAACTGGTATACATTCTTAGAAAAATTGGGGATTTTTACATACACTTATGTTAACGAATTATGCATATGTTTTCAATAATTTGCAGATTTTATCACAGAAATTCATTATTTTACTATGCAGCACAGAGCAGGAAGCAAGAAAAGCTTAAAACAATATCCCTGTTACAGCTTGGTTCTTTTATATCTGGAATATGTAAACTCACATTTACCTGTTTGACATTTGGCTTTGCATAACTGAATGTTCCTATTAAATGGCCAAGCTTCTGAGCTTATTATGAGAACATTTTGTATTAAAAAATAACATGTCATGAATAAATACAGTAATTATAAATCTACCTCAATATGTGAAACTGAAGTTAAAATTCATTTCATAATAATAATTTATCCATTTCTACTAGTTTCCAATCACAAGATCGTTCATGAATGAAATATTTTTTGATTACTTCAGATTTCTTAATTTGATGGTTATAGTAGTAACATTCTTATTTTGTGTCCTAAATAATTTAATGTAAGCAAAAATTAATTGAATTTTGATAGGTTTTCATCTAATATTATTACCAACTTTCTTCTTCAAATTTTGCCAAAAGTTTCCACATAAGAACAAATCAGTTTTAATGAAAAAAATGCATGAATAAGAGAGAAAATTTCTTACTCTTTGCGATTTAAAGACTGAACTCTTAGGACACGACACATTTATAACATTATATGACTTCCACATAAAAGGGAAAAAAACAAACAAATAGTCTCAAGGTTAAAAAGAAGACAAGTGCTGAGAATCAGGATGGTCTGCCTTTGTTTAGCTTTTCATTTGTTTTTTTCTTTTGTGAATTACATAAAATGTATTGGTTATTTGTCTTTGTTAAAATCCTCACCTGATTTCTGTTTCTTGCACATAAATGTTCTGTTTCCTTGCATAAATCCCCTTGACATTTGGAATCATTCTCTCTTTTAACACTAAGAGGATATTGTGCACAGCACTGAGGATTCCAAAAGCGAAATTCCTCAGAACGAAGATAAAAAAGTCTACATTTTGACATAGTGTTTAATAATTTAGACAATTTATTATATACCATCATACCAAAGGGAATTTGATAATATCTGCATTTTGGCAATGTTTCTTTAATTAACAAAATTGGAATATTCTGTGACTGTGGGGCAGACCAATGTTTATAATTTAGGCCTGTAATCTAAATCTAAATCTGAATTTGTGCTCTATGCAGGAGTAGTATGGGTTATTTACAAGATGCTGTTAGGGCCACTCTAATCTCATCAGGAGCACATCAGAAAACTCAGCTCCTCAAGCAGAGAAAAATATGGTGGAATTGTTAGCGGCTGCAATCTTAAATTATGCATGATTGTTGACAGCTCATAGTGTGAACAAATGCTGTAATGTTCCTTTACAGATTTTCTTTTTTTTCCTAGCCCTTACTCTGTCTATGCTGCTCAGGGTGATTGAGAGATCAAGTTGTGAGATGCCCAGAGTTTAAATCGCTTTGCTTCATTTAGCTTTTTAGAAGATGTGTGTTTATTTTGCCATACTTTATAACCTTACCTATACTGCTGTTCATGTACAAACACTCTTTGTTTATGTATAGCACACCAGGAGATACAGTTTTACATAATTTCACTCCCACCAACCATCTATCTAAGAATTTATTGTACTGTCTACTGTTTGTATATGCTACAGTCATTCTAGAAGCGTTAACTACTCTTTCAATAGGAACAGATGGAAAAAGACCAGATTAGGAAAGCCTTTTTGGATTAATTACTTTGAGTACTTTAGATACTGGAAGGTTGGATATCTTGGTTCGTGTTATTCTGATGAGGTAAAGAAAAATTACACAGGAAAGCTGCCTAGGAAATGTCAGAACCAGAAAGTCATCCTTGTCAAATACGCCAAACAGATTCTACAAAGCTCTTCTGTGCAAACTTTCTGTTCAGAAAAAGTAGGAAACAAAGTCTCTAGCCCTGCAGTCTGCAACATTAAAAAAAAAAAATCCAGTAATCAAAGCTATTTTTCCATCTGTTCCAAGTGAATGAAGATGAGGCTATTATAAATACAATTCTGATGCATGAAAATCATATAGGCTCCAGATAGATAGAGAGGTTGTGTTTATATTTAATAAATCAGATTAAAATCACACCAGATACAGGGTTCCAATTTGTGTAAAAAACAAAACAAAACAAAACAAGACAAAACCAGAACAAAACTACCAAACAAAAAACCAAAGATAACCAGCCACATTTAAAATGGAGATTACTGCATGATACATGAAAATCATAGAATGAAAGAAGGTCTTGGTTTAGAAAGTGTTTTGAAGAATACCTAGTTCAAACCCTCCTGCCATGGAGAGGTTCACATTCAACTAGACTAATTTGCTTAAAGCCATGTTGAACTGGCTATTAACACTTCCAGAAACTCTGCATCCACAATTTCTCTGGGAAACCCATGCCACTGCCTCATCATACTTACAGTACAGAATTTCTTACTAGTCTCTGATTTAAACCTACCCTATTTCAGTTTAAAGATGTTGCTCATTGTCATGTCACTATACACCCTTTAAGAAGTCCCTTTTCAGCTGTCCTGTAGTTTCCCTTTAGGTACTGAAATGCTGCTATTAAGGTCTCCTCAGAGCGTTCTCCTCTGTTCAGTTGGGGCTGAAAAACCCCAACTCTCTCAGCCTGTCTTCATACAAGAGGTGCCCCTGTCCTCTGCCTCTATTTATGCTGCTCCTCTGGACTCACTCCAGCGGGACCACATCCTTAAATTTGGAGTCACAGGACCACATCCTTAAGTTTGGAGCCACAGAGCTGGATGCAGTACTCCAGATAGGGTGTCTCTAGAGTGGAGTAGAAGGGCAGAATCACATCCCTTGATCGCTGGCCAGGGATACAGTTGGTTTTCTGGGGTGTGAGTACACACTGATGGATCATGTTGAGCTTCTCATCCACCAACACCACGAAATCCTTCTCCCTAGTGCTGCTCGCAATCCTTTTTCTGCTCAGCTTGTATTTATACTTGGGATTGTCCTGACCCAGGTGTATTTGGTCATGTTGCACTTCATGAGGTTCACACAGGCTCACTTCTTAAGCCTGTGGAGGTCCCTGTGGATGGCATCCCTTCCCTCCACACAGTTTGGTGCCACTATCAAACTTGCTGAAGGTGAACTCAGTTCCACTGGGACAGTGTCAGATGCATTGCACAAGTGCTGATAATGGATGTGTGTAAGATGCTATCATTCTCCTCCCTGCATGACTTGAAAAATTAATGTGAATATATTTTATTAATGGCAATACTAATTATGCATGTAATACCTTCATATTGCTTTGAAACATATTTCTAATTTGACTAAACTTTTGGATTAACTGTTGAGAAAAGCTTTTATTTATCTTTCTCCTTAAATTATCATAAAATCAGCACAAGAAGAAAAACAGTACAGCAGGTTGCACAATCAATGGAATGAAATGTACAGTTTTGCTTTTGGGTGAAAACATTCGTAAGTTATTTTCAAAGATCTAATTTATAATGTAAATGGCAACTTTGACCAGTGGTCAGTTCTTCTCTGTATATAAATGTTATTAAGGCATGTTTAGGATGATTGATGAATTGTTAAACTAAGTCTATTGGGAGTCAAACTTCAAACATTAAAAACCAAGCTCTCAGTATGCTCCAAAAATACAGGTAATTTTAATGTATGCTCAAACTGAGGTAGTAAAAATATCTAGTCATGCATACAGAACTTTATAAAAGCTTTCTCTTTTCTATGTAAAAAGTTAATATATTTATTTTATATTTTCTTTCAGCCTTACTATAAAAATATGCATGATCAAGTAAAATTTTTTTCTTTTTTTTTTTTTCCCCATTCCTAAATTTTTTTGGAAACTTAGTTCACTCACACCTCCTGAGGATAAGATTCAAGAGTGAACTTCTAAGGCAATCAGTGAACGTGGCCCAACTCTATTATCCATACATTTTGCAATTCAGTTGTCATGGGGCTGCTAAATTGTGTGTGTGTTTATACTATGACACAAATCCTTTTGTATTGATTTATCTGACTAATACACTCTCAGTAAGTAAAGAATATTTAAAATAAAAGGCAAAATTTTGTTAAACACTATTGCAAATTAATATACAAAAAAAAGAAAAGTATTAACAATGCTTTCTGAAAACAAAAGCCTGCAACCAGATTGGCTTTATCAAAGAAGAAATACATTCTATGTAATAATGATCAGCTCAACATAAGAAATGTGTTGCTGGTGGCATTCTGAAATAAATTTTGCAGACTGAAACCTAACTTGAGAATTCTTCCTCTTCATATCTGACACCTTGTGTTTATTCTGTGTTTTTTGGTCTCCAACAAAGAAAAAAATGTTGGCATTTATTTCATTACTCTGCACTGAAATCAAGCCATAATTACATGTTTGATGAGTTTTGTATTTGAAAAATGTTATGAGTTCTAGAAGAACCAAACAAATCAAAATAAATGAAACAATGATAAAACAAAAATCCCATTATTTAATTCTGATGTATCCCTGAGGCTTGCCCCAGAAGGTGAACCCAAGAGATATATTTATCATCAGAGTGAGATCTGAGTTTACTGTTCAATTGTCAGGAAAATGATTTTTTAATAACTGGTATCCTAAAATCACCAGTGGGGAAGGTTCTTTATTTCTGCTGCAGTGCAGCCTTTGTTCTCTGCCAGTTTCTGAAATCATTATTTGAAAATCATCTCAATAATAGATGAGAATCTTCTATTTTTGGAAAGCAACTACTGCTTGCAACAGTTGTGGAATTCTTACATGAATGAAGACTGCTAGTTAGAAATATAGTAGAACATAAATTTATACAAAATCTTTTTTTATATATTCTGTATTGTGTGTTTCCATCAGAACACAGATTTATTTTTCACATTTTAAATTTCTACCTAAATTGTAATGCATTCAGGAAGAGGAAAAAATGTCAGATTACCTACATTCAGCATCTCTTATGCACTCAGGCTAAGATAATGCTTACATGACACCGAAATTTGAGATTACGTTTTGTCCAACCTGACAATGCATAGTCATCTATTAAAAAATAGTTGTCCCCTTGAAGTGAAACATAGTACAGCAGAAAATTGCAGCTATCTGCAGTCCTCTGTGAGACCTATTGCAATATCAGTGGGAAAGACAACCTATATTAAAGGCTTCCAAGGAATTAAACATTTTATGGAGTGCAATTTGAGTTCAAAAGGTAAAGACTAATGCTGGCAAATCCTCTGCCTCCCAGAAGTTCTCAGTTCATTCAAGCTATGCAGCTGACAAAAGTCTACTAATACTGTACCGTGATTCAAAAAAACCCAGTGAGCTCATATAATTCTAAATTTGTTAATCTGGCACTGGGCCCAGAGATAGTAATACAAAACACTGATTCAAAACCTTTTGGTTTAGAATTAAAGGAGAGAAATATTCTTAATTCCAGTCAAAACTGTGACAAAAAGTTTGATTTTCTTTTTATGAGAGCGTAAATTTAGCTCACAAGTGTAATACTTGTTCAGTATTTGATTTCTTCCGGCAAAAGCTTTGATTACAAACACCTGTACTAATGCACAGAACTGACATAGCACAATATGAATAAAATGTTCTCTAGATGCCTAATTAACATCTCAAATCTCACTTTTGGTGTCATCTTGACTGAGGGTGGTGTTTTTTGGCAAGATTGAATAGAAATCACTACTAAGTCCTATGAAATACAATATTTCCTCTGGGAATAAACTAGAGAGGAAAAAAGTTGTTATTGCTAAAACATTAGTATATATAAAGGAAATTATTTTAAACTAGAATATTAATCATATAGGAGGATCTAATGAGTGTATCTCATGTTACCTCTTCAGCAAGCCGGCTGGTTATGTAGTGGAGAGCAGTTACAGGACTTACCACACAGAAAGCAGGAAACAGTCTTTGAAAATGGAGCCATAACCTTGATTAAAATCAGTATTTACAGCAGATAATTAAATCATTCTTACCTCCCTCTATGACTTAAGGTTAAAAAAGGTTACTAAAAATTTTGACCTCAAAACCAAACATTGTATGTATTTTTGTGGGGAAAATTCAAACTTCTACTAGGATCTTTGATATAGAGAAGAGGCTGCATCACAAACTATTGTGTCAAGGGTAAACCTACATACACTTAGAGATGAAGCATGTCAGAAATATTTTACAGTGGAATCTTCACTTTTGAGTCACTCTTCACTTAGTGACTTTGGCACAGTGAGGGAATAGTCACAATAAATATAACAGTTTATGTCAGATATCTGATTTTAGAAGATGATCGAAACCAGAATTTCAACATTATATTCAGAATTCAATATTATGCTACCTCAGATATAAATTAAAAATTCAATCCTAAATAAATATAACAGATGTTAAAGAGAAAAAATAATAGTAACAAGCAAGACTAAAGAAAATCTAGTTAGATTGGAAGACTCAGATACTCTTACTTTGGTGGAGTGACAGCTGTTGATATCTATCACAAATTATTTTTGCTTGAGCATCCATGGAAGAGAGTTAGCAAAGTGTTGTAAATTTTCATCATTGCACACTTCTCAGTTATATCATTATGAATACCAATGGGTTGTAACAAAGCATAAGGAAAAGATAATGAATAATGAAACTAGAACAAGACAATGAACTGAGGAATTTTACCTCTGTAGAACCTAAAAGACTTTTTAAAATGTGTATTTTTAGTAAATACTCATCAGGAGGTACACTTGTATTGCCTGGGAGATTAACAAAGTGATGCAATGTAGCTTTTCTTGACTAGCTTCCATGATTCTTTGGAATATTGATTTTTGCAATAGTTTTCTCTTAAGGGTAAAAACATTTGAAACTGGTCATGAAATAACCTGTGTAGGAATGGAATGACATCCTATTACCACTGTTTCAGAGAAAGGAGAGCTAACTGGTATCAGCTAAAAATATGTTTTCCTGTTGCTCTGTACAGTGGTGTTTATGTGCCAAGAGTGAAGATGTAAAGGCACATTTGTCTTAAACTGTGTCTTTAAAAATGTGTTACATGGCAAAGTTCTGGATTATTTCAGCATAACTCCAGTACAATTAACCCATGTATGATACTTCAATGTTCCTTTTTATTAACAAAACCCACTAAAATGCTAATTAAGACTACATATGTAGTTATATTCAAATTATTATATAGTTTAAACTAAATCAATTACAATATAGAAAAAAATTCTCCTTTCAAGCTATTCCTCTGCTATTATTAATGAACAAATATTAACTTCCAGGGAATTTCATTGTCTATATTTGACTGCCAGTCTCAGATTTCCTTTGGCAGTGAACAGAAGGAAGTGACATTCGAAAATTCATAATATTTTTGTAGCTCACTTTTACATGAAGAAAGAGCTCTGCGAATGTCAAGAATCATAAGAACTTTAAGGTTAAGTTTGGACATCAAGAATTCTGCTTAACATGAGAAAGTCAATAACTCCATCTATTCCTACTTAATTTACAAATACCGATTCCTGTCCTCTGCTCACCTCCCATATTGTGCCATCACAAATGTTTAGATTATTCTTACTCTCCCTTTCCATTTTAAAATGGCATGAATTGCCCTGTGGAGATGTGGGTTTGCCTCCAAAGTGTGCAAAAGTAAGCAGAAGTGATTACCTTAAGCTGGAAGTGGCTGCTTTTCAATATTTACATGAAAGAAAATCAATCCCATCAATAGGAAAATACTTTGCCCTGTATGTGGTTACTCCAGGAAGCATCCTGATCTTTGTTAGCAAAGATGCTCTATTTGTCTGCAAAACTGGGAAAAAATTTATGTAGTCAGTATCTGAGATTTGTAGCAGAACAAACAGGCAGAAGGAACGGCAGCAAGCTAATAATATTCATCCTGTCATTTCACTTTAGAAACAACATAGAACAATCCAAACAGAGAGCACATCTCCATGTCACCTACATGAACAGTTATAACTTAAGCATTCCTTGGAGAAATTCAGTTGTTTGATTTTTCTTTAAAGACTGCCTGTGAAGGAAACAGTGCTTCCTTGTTACTGTAACAGAGGCATTCATAATGAAGTCTTTTTGCTTTAGTGTAATTCATCACTTCTTGTTCTAAGTTGTGACAGAGAACAGAGCACATTTTTTCGTTTCTTTGAAATCTTTCTTTGCATGAATTCAGACTTTTTCTTTTTTTAAAACCTGGAATAAATCACTTGATTCTTTCAAATGTTTGGTTTTGGTATCAGTGTAGCAGACACCTTACATCATTCCACTTTCTCTTTTCTGGATCTGTTCATTATGTCCCAGATTCTCAAGGCCCATAACCCAAATGAATCAAAGACCAAACTCCAACTCCTGTACTGAAATAAACCAGGAATATGAATTTTTCTCATATTATTCTTCCATTACATACAATGAGAACTATTTTTTAGGTTTTTTGATGTCAGTTATTTTGTGGTTTGCTGGGGGCTTTTTTATCCACAGCATGCACATTTCTCTGTCATGTCCATCTTGTCACTCATCATAAGCCACAAATCCTTCTCTGAAAAACTGCTAGCTAAATATTTGTTTTCCCATAATATGAAATTGATTTTAACTGCCCTTTGTAACCTTTACTTCCCCCTGTTGAATTTCTTTCCATTTTTCAACAGTTTAATGGACTTTCATGGCTGCATGGAATTTAAACTTTTTCTTTCAAACATAGTTGTAATCTCACCATTTGTGCAGAAAGGTGAAGACCCAAGAAGAACCCAATACAGAATGAAATATATTTTGGGAAAAAAAAAAATCTGTTCTCTAATTTTCTAAGCTGAACTAGAAGTTCAGCTTCGAGTATCAAAGCAATATTATCCTGTGACTATGGCAAGGGAATAATCATGTTTTGAAATGACACAAAATCCCCAAAATGTACGTGGATTTAAAAATTATGTAAGCTATTAACTATAAAAGCATTCTGAATAGATATTAGTCTTTCTGTTAAATTCAAAATGAGTTCTCAAAAGCAAAACTAGAAGAAAAAAGTCACCAAGAACTTCCTTCACAAATGTGGATTACTCTTTATCAGGGCATTTCTGATTCTTGGGAAATTTCACCTGCTGTCGTAATTTTTACAGTTGCTAAAGTGCAATAAATCACTGAAATGCAGTCTCTGAAGTACAGGGAGTTTTACCACTAAACATACTTGCAATCCTCATAATCAAGAAAAATTTTATGGATGATTCTTTCTGCTGGATAGCATTAACCACTTTTTCTGCAAAGCAACTCACAACGGCAACAGAAAAGAATATTAGCAATTGAAAACTGATGACGTGAAAGCAGTAAGTTCAAATTAGAGTGAAGATATGGACCCAGATATTTAAGCATATGTTATACAACAATATGCTAAATATACACATTCAGATTATTTAATTCCTTATTCATTTTAGTATTTTAGGAGTGAAGGATGAAGACAGAGTATTTATGTGTATTTATGGATAGAGATTATTAGCTCTGTACTCTCTGATATGAGCAACTATAAACAGATCTCTCACTTTGGAAGTGACTGTCAAACTGATTTAGACGCCAGCATCAAAATCTATCTATGAGAGCTGAACTGACTTCTACAAGCAATGAATAGCTTTTTCCAGTAAATGTAGTCTGTGTAATTCTCTGGACTTCATTCAGTTGCATGCAAAACAACAGCTACTTACATCTGATATTTCATTAAATATCTCTTCAGAAAGCTATCAGAAAGATATAAGCTATCTTTGTCATTCTGGAATGGGGAAATCTGGGCCTGGGTACTAGAGGAACTGCATGACACATTTAAATTTGGACAGTGAACTATCCTCTAAGCTCCAATGGGTCTACCTCCACGGTCTACAATGTACGCATCTAACTTATCACAGTTATCACAGTTGCAATGTGATAAAACCTTCTCTCTATGTTTCTGTTCTAACTGACCAGTGATGGTGACTCTGTTTCTTTGAATTGTGAGAGTATAAAAAGCATAAAATTTTGAAGAACTGTAAGAATGACACTGATGCTGGTGATTAAAGGGTATATCTAGAAACAGTACTTTCAAGGATTTTAACTTTGATGCTGACAGAATACACTAACCTTTTCTCATTCTAGCCAGTTGATTCATTCCAGCAGAGATTATGGAAGATTACCACACAAAGTTTCATGATAGGCCAGATGAATAATTTTTGAAATCCCATAAAAAGTGTTCCTTTAATCATCTATTCTTGCTAATGTATATTTAGAGTCTATTCTACAAATGTTAAATGAGTTTGTGAGTAACTTGAAGCACCTGCAATATAAAATTACATGTTGGTGCTGTGTATAATGTAATAGGTTGTGTTTCAACTCCAGATTAATGGGCATTATCATATTACAAATATCCAATTAAAATACCCACAAAAGCAGCATTTGAGGATAATCAAGAGAAAAAAAAATACTCTGGAAAATTTTGTATTATCTTGTGCTGATCTTCCAAAGAAGCTGCTATACTTCATTAGTGAAAATCCCCAAAGATTATTTCCTACCTTCTGGTATTATTGATCCAAATTATCTGTGTGTGAAGATTCTATTTAAAACAGGATTTTTTCATGTGATTTTACCAGACATATATTGCCTGGGAATATTTTTCAGTTGAACTATTGTGTGTATTATCGTGGGGAATTACACAATGCAGTTGCATGTCTCAAAACACTGTTCCTATAAGAGAAGTGTCTTGGGTTACAATACAGGGTCTAATAAAAGGTATCTATTCTATTACCATCTGTTGAGGGTGGGGGCAGCGATCCTTATCTCCATGGGAGATGTTCTTCTAATGGCCCACCCATTGAAACCAGACGGGGCATTGTTCTTTATCTTTTCACAACTCACCCTTCCTCCAGGGAGGTATCTTCTGCTAATGGTCCATTGAGTCCCACTGTGGGACTGATAAAATTACTGCATCCCATTAGAAGTTGCTCCAGCCAGAGAGAAGGGCCCAACATTTTTTACCAAAATAAAACAAAGTTGTGGGGGACACTAAGGTAGCCCCTTTCTCCACTGGACTCCAGAGGGAAGCTGGATTTCTCCACATCACCACTGAACCTCCAGAGGGAAACTGTACCTTCTACAGGAGCACTGCTCCAACTGAATCACATCTGTCACTGCAAGGGGACTGCAACCACCATTTAATGGGACTGCTACCAACACCCTGCCTGACGGGGTGTCAGGTTGTACTCTGACTTTGTCAGGGTTTGGGGTTTGTTTCTTTATAGTACTGTATTTCTATTTTAATTTCCCTAATAAAGAACTGTTATTACTACTTCCCATATCTTTGCCTGAAAGCTCCTTGATTTCAAAATTATAATAATTTGGAGGGAGGGAGTTTACATTAGGAGAAGAAGCCATCACAATGGAACTTGAGATAAACATAGATGGCAGAGCACCTACTGCTAGATATGCATGTGTTTGTGGTCTTGAAAACATGCCTTACAATGAAAGATTGAGTAACTGAAATGACATAAATGGAATGATAAAAGGCATGTTTTTTATAGGTTATGATAATTTTTGGAGAACAAATTGTCAACTCTGATGTTAAAAAACACTTTACCCAGTAAACTGAAAAAAAGGACATGCTGGAGTCAGCAATATTCAAATTAAAAATCAGATATGTTTTTCTTTATTTACTTTTTTTTCTACATCAGTTCAGTAAAAGGCCAATAGGTTTTCATCAATTTTCCATTAAATTTTGTCTTTAAAGTAGTGGTTTGCATTTTTCAGTATGCTGACCTGAATAATCTGAATGGTACTTTCTTGTCCTAATAATGTAGCTGAAATCTGGAGATGATTGACATTAATTGCTATGTAGTTCCTCCCACCTGTGAAAAAACATCTTCTCTTAAGGCAGTGGAAAAAAACAGACTTTTACACACTTTTAGTTCATTTTCACAAAACAACTTGAGCTCAGTAAGCTTAACTAACTATTCTCAGCTCATATTCACTACTTTTTTTTTTCTTTTAAATATAATATAATTTTATTCTCCTGTGAAAGATTTGCTCATGTCAAATTTTATTAAATTAAAAATGGTCAGTGCTACACGATATTCATGTCTTACATCAGCCACAAATTTTGTTACCTTTAGAGCAGCAGAGAGTGTTCCACTGTATCTATTTGACAAATTTTCAAAAGATCTCAGGTTTGTAGAACTTTTCATTGCTGAAGCAGCATCATCTTTTCCCCCCAGAACGTATCTAAAATTTAGATATATGAAGAATTTTGCCACTAATTTCAAAGGACTTGTTTATATTTTCACTCACATTAATTCTGTGTGCATGAACAGGCTGCTCATATCCTCAAAATTCTTGAAATTCTTAAACTTTAAATACTTCCTTTATGAAGAAACATACATATAATTGACCTTATTCCATCTTCAACTTTTCAGCATTTTGCAATATATCTGTTATGAACTATTTACAATAAATTGCAATTTATGTACACAAAAACACACACACGTATAAAAAACACGTGTCCTCACACATCACACCCCACTATAACAAAAAACAAGCTCAATTAGAACAATTTACTTTAAATAGCTTTTTTGCAATTAATGCCTGTAGGGTATTTTTAAGTCCTGTGTAATAACAAAGCCATCAGAAGTACTTATGCATACTGTGTCTCATGTAGCTATCAGCAAAGAGATAAATAATTCAGTAAAATAAAGGCTTCTAGTCTATTAAATTGCAATCAGATTTGCGGAGATGTTTAGACAGTTCATAACTGCCTCTTTTTAGAAAGCTGATAAAATGCTGATATAATTTGCACTATTTGATTAATAAAAATGAAATAGACAGACAGACAAATGTATTGTCCTCTTTAACTATGTGAGAGTTTCACACCTTCAGGATTCTTAAGAAACTTTATACCATAGAGAAATATATACAGAAAATATCTAGGATCTATTCCCAATAGTCCTCAAGGTATTGGATTGCCACATTTTCTATCCTCATCTTCATCACCATTATCATTATCTAAAGGCTGATGTTCCAGAAATTGGCTATTTCCAACTTCATAGAAGAATTAAGTCTCTCAGGCAGTCAATTTTATGCTACTCTATATTGCAACTCTACATGCATGCTAAAGTAACGCTTCTGAATTCATATTTTGAGGCAAATGTTATACAGAAGATATGAATAACTTTATTTTTTTTGCCTGTTTTGGTATAATAAATATCTGTTTATATTTTTATTAGTTTTTGTTTTGAAACAACTGAAAAAACAGACACAGCTGTATATATATTAATATTGGAGGTAAGTGGCATTGCATAATTTACATATGCAGGCTCTTGATCATCCCCATTTAAAATGGGAAGAAAAACGCATGCTTATTATTGATTTCTAAGGAAGCTGGATAAGGTCCAACTAAGATTACTAAGATTGTATAAAAGTTGAAATTGTTTGCTACACTGAGACTGGAATTTCTTGTGTTGAGGAATAAGTACTATCCATTAAAAAAGGTGTTGGACTGCCATAAAATAATAAATCAGGGTAGATCAGAATCATCTTTATTGGATTTGTTTGTTAGCTTTTTTACCTTTAGAATATTGACAAAAGTAATGGCCACTAGGATCCAGGAAAAAAATCTGGAAATTCCTCCTTTGAGCTAAGGCTATAAAGTTACACTAGTAAGCAAGGGACAAGTTCAGTTAATTGTTTTGATTTTTCCCCTCCTTCTACAATACATGTCTTCCATTCTCCCTCTCTTTCTGTGTTTCTCTTCAATTCCAGTGAATGTAAATTAGCAAAATCCTTGTAGATATTAAAGATAAGAATAATGACAATAACATTAACAAAGAGAACTGGCTTTGGCAGAACACAGGTTAAGGGAACTGGGATTTCTGCAGAGGGTTCTTCAGTTTCAGGATCCTAGTAAGAGACAGTTTGGTGGAAACAACTAGTGTCTTCTTAAACACTGTATTTAATTTATTTTCCCCTCAAGAAAAAATCCAATTAAGAATCCAATTTTTGTTCTTGACAGCTATCAGGCAAAATTCTACTCTCTTTTCACTTTTGGGTTAAGAAGAGTGCTTGAGGCCAATTTGTTTCAAAGTCCTATATCATCAGAAATGTAGTTTTATTCTGGGCATACTAGCTAAGGTAAGAGGTTCGGCATTCCTCAGGCACTGAGAAAGCTGTGAAATAGTGTTTGTTGCTCAGAGTAAAGGTGACTTATGGTTTTTGAATATCAAGACCTGGGCACAAATCTTGATTATTGTAAAAAAAATCAAGTTGCAGCTTTGTGAAAACAACTTTTACTAAATGTAATTTTAAACAGAATTCTTAATATATACAAGCTATATATAAAAGCTATATATTAACTACAATCTTATTTTTTTTTCTTTTAGAAAAAATCACTCGTTTGTAAAACTTTATTTCTTCAACAAATATTAAATTTGGTGGGGAAGTTTGTCTGGCGTTTCTTCCAAAGAGTGAACCAGCCAGCAGTTATTATCAAGGTAAAAGTGTGCTTGATAACACAATCAAAAATCTCCATAATTCATGCTTCTCTCTTTATCTAGGAACATATAATGATAATATGCAGTAGGTAAGTAAATTACAGAAAATTGTCTGTTTAAATCTTCATACATATTTAAAAGACAGAGATTCCTTTGCTGATAAGCCAAGCTCCACATCATTTTTTTTGCATGACATTATTGTAATCCTGCTGTTTCTGGATTGCTGTTAACCTTGTTCTTCCCAATTCCCTTAATAACAAACAAGGCTATGAATGCTTTCAGTTGTTATGCCATTCCTATCATATACAGGAGGGCATCTGTAATTAACCCAAGTAGATCAGATTATAAATTACTGTCACCTGGTTTAGTGGTTATTGAGAGACACTTCAGCACCACTTTGTAGCTGAAGTTCACAATCTTGCAGGATATGATTTTGAAAAAAACAACCTCTTGTTACCAGTATGAATGTACTCCTTCTTCACATTTTTTAGGTCAGCATAAATAGTGTCAAGAGTAAATTCCCTTCCAATGAGTTCCAAGGGAAATAAGTTAATGTTTACTGCACCCTAATTATTTGTATTTATTCTTAAATAATAGTCCAGTATATTAGAGGTTTTAAGTGCATAAATACATTCTAAAAAATTATGTTGCTTCTTCTATATTAAAATACACCTGTACTGTCCCTTTTCTTCTCCAAGATATACCAGGCTGTTTTCAGGGGCAGCAGCTGACCATTACTTTAAAAAGTCTAAATTATAGTATGACATATGCTGAAAATATTATGAGTTCGATTTATAAATGACAAACACCAGATTTTTAAGTCTTATTAATTGCAAGGTGCAGCTATATTCCCACACCATTTTTCTAGAGACTGCTTTTGTTATGTGTCAGTAATGAAATACCAGGTACAAATATTGTCCTGAAGATCTAAAGAAGAAGCAGTGCTGATTTTGCTAGAATTTGTAGGCATAGACTAAACAATATTCAACTGCATTATCTTACATAGGAAGTATTTTATCAATATTTGTAATATCTATCTATTTTGCATAAAGATTTGCACCTGCTGGGGAAAAAATAAAAAAAGAAAGACAAATTAAGGAAAAAAAAATTCCTGTTCGACAACATGTAATTAAACAAACCCACAGGAAATACAACAACCAGTTCACAGAAGAGATGCAAATTTTGTATAGCATGTAGAATGGAGTTCTCAAGAGTTAGTGCTGTACATTTTCAAAATTCCTAAGCATCAGTTTTCTACAGTTATAATACTAACATCAATTCTCTTGATTTCTAAGCAAATAAAAGTTGTTATTCAAATGTCTTTGCTTCATTTACTGCTATTGTTTTCATAACATTATTGTTCTTAATAAAGTTATACAGTATTTGCATTGCAGCATTATATGCTGGAACTGTGTGAAATTAATAAATTTTCTGAATGAGCACAGAAAATAATATTTCCTTTATGTAGGACATCTCATATAAGCCTCAGAGAGGAAAAAATAACACGGGAAAGAAAATTTTCCTAGAAAATATGTTCAGTCCTGAATTTATGCTATCAGACATTCACATGAAGGAAATGAAACCAGGGGAAAAAAAAGAAAAAAAAATGTATTTTCAGGTGGATGCTGAATAGATTTAGGAAAAATTCAACAATACCTGCATTATCTATCAAGTTGCATAATTAGTCTGTCACTGAATAGCTGAAGTTATTAAAGATCTATTAGAATATGGAGGCATTCTAACAACTTTGTCAGATTGTTCTTTCTATGTGCAAATTCTTTTAATGCGTGAAATTAATTGAAGCATCTGAATCACCAAACACCTAATCAACATTCTAATCAACAGTCAAGTATCTGACATGACAAATTAGGTTAATTGTCAACTGCACATCAGGAAAATTAAATTATTAATTAAAAATTTTAATAAAGCCCTTAAGGTTAACAACAGAGTGGACCTTTTAAAATAAGCAGCCTGAGGTGTTGCTTGTGATCACTGCAGAGAAGTATCTGGGAACAAACCATTTTATAATCATAGAAATGTCTCAAGAAAATATTTGGTTTTATCAGATGGAGGAGAATCATGAGCAAATTTTTTTTAATCAAATTTCAATAGAAAAATATATTTTAGTGTAGTAATGTTAATATATTTAAAATACTAAATAGTCATCCTTCTTAATAATTTAGCCACCATAGGATAGATATTAGCCAATACATAAATTTCATCTAATCAATAAATAGAGATTTTATTGAATTCAGTTAAAGAAAATGCTGTTATAACTACATTAGGGTTACACAATTAACTATAGTTATTTTCTCAAAATAATTAATTAGTATTACCTATATTTAGAATAAGTATAAGGTTCTAAAACTTCGCCAATCACTTCTAGGGTCAAATTCTGGCTGTTAGACAGAATTTGAATTCTTAGCATACATTTGCTGAATTGCTAGAGATTTTTTATTTTTTTTTAGTTAAAAGGGCAATTGTTCATCTTCCACAGCTTTGCCATTTGTAACTTCTTATAGTTCTGAAAATTGCAAGCTACCAAGGAAGGTGAATACCTAAACACTGAACTGTGACTGTAGGCAGACATGTAGACCCTACAACATTTTTGCACCACTTCTTTTAATGTTGTTTAAAGTAGGAATCCAGTCGTCACACCACTAAGATTTTGGCATACAGTTACTGTAATTATTTTATTTATTTATTTCTCTGACTATGCCAACCACAGAACTTTGTCTAATAGGCTAGGAATGCCAAACAGTTTACAGTTTACACAGTGGACTACTCTTGTTGTTACTTTTTTATACATTTATAAGACTTTGATTGAAATTATCCTTGAAAGGCTGATATAGAATGGTATTAGGAACATTTTTGAGTCTGACCAGCTTGACCAATCTAGCCCACTATTCCGTTCCTGACACTGAAACCAGTGAGAAGAATTTGGGAAAGTATGCAAGCTTGCCCACGTTCTCCAATTCTTTTTCTTGGTATTTAACTCTTCAAAACAAGGTAATTTGTGCCTACTTCATCCTTCCAACAATTTTGAATTTATCAGCTTTATATCTTAGCCTTGTTCAGACTGGCACAAATGCTCAGAGTAAGGTTATCACCATTTACTTCAGCCTAGACTAGAGCTCCCAAACAACAAATCATGCTGAAAAAGGTCAGCAGGATCAGTCTTCATTCAGGTCAATGCTTTCAGTCATTACTATGCAGAACTGTCCTCTGGGAGGAGTTAGGTGGTGAAAGTAGTGGTTTTTTAACTCCCCATTCTCAGGACCACCAAAGAATTTTTCTTCAGTGTTGTTACAAAATTTACAGTAATTTCACGACCATAAGGCGCACCGGACTATAAGGCGCACCCGCCGGGAGTCAGCAAAATTTGCAACATGTAGATC
>PYHW01009760.1:489118-499634 GCA_013186435.1 Turdus rufiventris
TTTTTTTGTGGGTTTTTTTGGTTTGTTTTGGTTTTGTTTTTTGCTTTTCTTTAAAATTCCAAATTCATTAACCAAAATTTCAGGGCTTTTATCCACACAGAAGCAAAGGTTCCTTTTCCCTGATGAGAGTAGTGCTCCTTGAGTAAACTGTGAAGCGAAAATCCTTATTTTCAATCTGTCCCAGTGTAAAATAAATCCACTCCTTTTCTCTCTGTGTCTGGAGTGGGCACTTAATGGCCAGGAATAGAGGGAAAGAGAAGACAAAGACTGTGGTCTGTGGGAGGACCATAGATATATATAAATGTGAAGCAAATGTAAACATAGAGACTGAAAGTAGACTGTATTTAAGACTTGAAAAACTAGAGGCAGGGCAGAGAAATAGCTATGGATGGGATGGGCAGCTTAGGGGGATGTAAGTGAAGTGTCTAAGGGCACCTAAGTCTAGGCTAATAAGGGGGTTAGCTGAGTGGGTGGAAGATGGTGTGGACTGGAGGACATTAGAGTTACATTATTAAGAAACGTGAAAGAATACAAAAACAAAGCTGCCAGGATGTTGGGACTTGATCACAGTACTTTCAGCATCCCAAACAGAAGAAAGAAGTTTAAAAATCTTAAGAAGATATGGGGCATCACTGAAGGTACTGTAGCAAACATTATGAACTGTGGACAAAGTGTGCTGTTTCAGGCTTGGTGAACACATTTTCTACATTCAGGCTGCTCCATATATATATATATCTTTTGCTACTATTGGTCGCTTGATTTGCTTGGCCTGGAGAAGAGGAGACAGAATGGAGACCTCATTGTGGTTACAACTTCCACCTGAGGGGAAGAAGAGGGGCTGGCACCGATCTCTTTACTGTGGTAACCAGTGACAGAACCCAAGGGAATGGTGTGAAACTGTCAAAGGAGGTTTAGGTTGAATTTTGGAACTATGTTCTTCTCCCAGAGGGTGTTTGGGCACTGGAAAAGGCTGTCCAGACAAGTGATTACAGTACCAGACTCAAAACTCTTCAAGAAGCTTATGGGGAAATCTCTCAGGCACATGGTCTAAGTCGGGGATTGTCTTGTGTAGGGCCAAGATTTGGACTTTGATGATACTTACGGGTCCTTTCTTACTCAGGATATTCTATGATTCTATTTCCTTTTGCTTTTTCAGCATGGAAGGTAATATCCCTACGTAATTGTTATTAGTAGATAACCCCATGTCACCTTCCTATGACTACCATTTTGGTAAAAATTCCACTCTTAAAAGCTCTGTCAATCAAGCTGTTTTGCATCTCTCATATTTCCAACAGAAAATGTGATGCATTTACATTTGGACTCATTCCTGTTACTTGTTTCCTTCCCTAGCATTATACTCTGTAATTTTGGCATGGAGCTACAAAAAATTATGCATAGCCATGCTGCTTGCTTAAATTCATTGGTTTCTGCCTGATACAGTATGAATGCTGTGAGTTATCTTCTCGATAGCCTATCCAAGCTGCTTCTTTCATTCCACAAAGATATCTTAATAATAAATTCTTTGATGCTGGACTCTCACCAGGCTGATGAACCCAGGTTAGGGATCTGTGCCATGCAGTCACACTGCGTCAAATACCTATAACAAAGAAAGAAATGTTCTGCCAACTATATGACACTTCTGTGTTTCCGAGGAAGTAGGGAAGACTGAGTGCATTTCCAGGAGTGCGGAAGCATGGGATATTTTACAGTTGCCTTTTCTGCTTGTGATCAACTCCTTTTTCTGATGCTGTTAATACTGGAGACAAGGGCAATGACCTGTTACTGTCCTAGAAATATAAGCTTGTGTTTCAGCAGTCACTGGTAGGGACTGCTGGCATTTCTAGTGCTGGGTGCCCTTATGTGTCATATATGCCAGTTTGTTCTTTAAGAAAAATCAGTGACTTCCTGGGAATTTTGTTGATGGAATAGCTATATTTGCAATGAAAGGATGACCTCCATGAAGAACCAAGGGAAATATGCATACCAGTATTTTTGATGTTTTGACCTTTCAATATCATGAGACTACTATGAAGCTGAACCATTCTGACTGGATCCTGACATTTGTAATGTTTTCCATTATGTGAATGGGAGAACAAAATGTCCTTGGGTAAATGAATCATTGTTAAAAATAGCCACCTACAGTGGGAGATAAGTGTCACTTGGACACCTGCTTTAAATGAATGAGCTTAAATTTCAAATGCCCTAATCACTAGATGAGAATCAAGGTCTTTTTTTCTGTGATTTAATATGGAGACTCCTACTTGTATGTTCAGTGGCTCAGCTTCAAAGGAAAAGGTGATGAGCAAAGACAATCAGAATACATCACTGCTTGGTGATTAAGTCATCCTCTTCAAATGAGAGGAGTGCAAATTCAGTCTTTTGCAAGCAGTGGGAGAACTAGAATGAATGCCTAGGGATGACAGCTTTATGAACATCAGTGCTTACAAAATTATGCCGTGTTAGAAAACAGGGGGACTAAGATGTCAGTAGAGTGGACCCTACAGAGATATAATGTTAGAAAGGTTTACATAGTTTGAAGTATTTCTTGAACTGAATGCTTACATTAATTTAATGTTGTTCTTTTAATACATAGGTAATATCAGTATAGCTAACCATACATATAATAGGTTTTTCAAGTGCTTATTATAATGTCAATTCTTCCTGAAGTAATGTTTTTATGAAAAGAAAAAGTCACCAGGAAGATTATCGCTATGAAAACCTTGTTTGGTACAGTTGGAAAATCATTCAGCGTGCTTCAGACTCTTGTTTACACATTAAAATAGCTTGCATTTTCTAGTGTTTGAAAAGAACTCTGCTTGTGATTCATAAAAAATAGGTTTTTTAATGTTATTATAATTGCAGAAGAAATCACAGCACATGAAAAATTCAAAAGAACTATTTAGAAAGTCAAGAACATAGGGATTCAAACTTCTTGTAGTGCTTTTCTTTCTACAAGAAATAATTTTACTAGTTCTGTGAAGAAGAAAACATCTTTAATAGGCGAAAAAGGCAAGAAAACAGAAATCCCCACAAGTCCTTCCAAAAGAAAATAATTTCAATCTTTCAGTGCTTAATTGCCTACTACTGGTGTGCATCTTACTTAGGTGTATTATATCTATATGCTTAACTCAGAGAGTAGCAGGTCTCCTATACGGTCTCCTATACTGCTAGTCATGAGAAAATGGAGACTCATCAGAATACTATTCAGGAAAATAGAAGAAAACTATTAATCTCTCCATAACATGGCAAAAAAAATACTTTCTTATAATATAGAATATTCATGTATGTGTGTCTATCTGTATGTCTAAAATGTCTGTGGCTTCAAATAAGCTTTAAACTGGGTACGTGAAGGATAGAAAAATGCATTGGATGTTTTCAGAGGTACCTATACAACCATAGAACACTAACTCCATAACAATGCACATATATTTTTTTAAAACAAAGTGAAACTTTTCAGACTGTAGAGGTCGATACATAAGAACTAGATACTCATTTGGTGTAAAATAATGAAGCACCATTGATTTCCTACATACCACACATTTCCAAAATGGTTTAGAAACTTTTATTCATGTTGAGTTATTGAATATACTTTCATTCAAACTCACTACAACGAAACAAAGACATTAAGCTGTTAGTGAGCACCCAAAGGAGGGCACAAGTATGGTGAAGGGCCTGGAGGAGAGGCATGTGAGGAACAGCTGAGGTTACTCAGTCTGTTTAGATGGCAAAGGGGAGACTGAAGGGAGATCTCACTGCAGTCTCCAACTTCCTTGTGAGGAGAAGAGGATGGCAGACACTGATCTCTGTGACAGGACTCAAGGGAACAGCCTGAAATCGTATCAGAGGAGGTTTAGGTTGGATATTAGAAAAAGATTCTTCACCCAGAGTGTTCCTGGGCACTGAAATGGACTGCCCAGGGAAGTGGTCACACACAGAACCAGCTTGACAGAGTTCAAGAAGATTAATCTGAAGCTTTTTTCTTGACTAGGCAGGTTCAGTATTTAGAACACAGGGTGCTCACAAAAAGCATTTCTAATTTTAAAATACAAATTAAAAAATACATATTGTGTCGTAATGTGGTTGTTTCAAAGCAAAATTTTGCAAAACTTTTCTTTTGAAAAACTGCTAGTCTTGGCAAAACTGGGTCATTGCCTTGTTTCCTGTAACTCTGAAATCTGTCATTTCACCAATATATGACTGAGGGAACTGAGCCTAAAAAAATATATCAAGGAATAAAGTTGCTTTTAGGTAAATTGTGAGCAGCTGGTTTCACTGAATAAATGTCAATGTTCATCATTCTGAAAATTAGTAGCTTGGAATATAGCCACTTGATCTGTGCCCTTCAGGCAAGGTACTTCTCATAAACCGCTATATTCCTTTAAAAAAGAAGAAATAAACTTTCTTGAAAAAATGGTGCTTAGTCCTGTGCACCAATAAAATCTACTAATTCTCCAAATCTACCCTATTCCACCATAAACTTCTCAGACCTTCAAAGACTGAAGTTTTGTGTAGTTTTGTTTTGTTTTTTTCTCCATCTGGATTTACAAAGTGTGTCTATACAAGAAAGCTTTAATTTGTAAGGAAATACCTGACACACAAACTGGCTTAATTTCTCTGAAAAAAAAAAAAAAAAATTGAGCAGAAAAAATATTATCAATTACAGGAATTTCACAATTATAAGCTGCACCTGATTATAAGCCGCACTTCCAGGTGTCAGCAACATTTCGTTCTTTGTCCATATATAATCCGCACCAGATTATAAACCGCACTTTCTTTCGCAGTGAGGATCCACGTGCAACTTTCACGAAGTTGCCAATTAGTAACAGAATTGCGGGATCGCGGGGTTTACTGGCTCAGCTCGGGGCCAGGCGGGCCTGGCTCGGCGCCATCCCCCGGGGTTGGGGCTTGCCTGCCACCACTCCGCTGGCTAGTATTTCCAGGATGGCAAATTTCTGAACTTTGTTCATATATTGGCCGCATCTGATTATAAGCCTCACTTCTGGGTTGGGACCAAAATTTTATTCAAAATGGTGTGTCTTATATTCATGAAGTTACTGTACATTTGTATCTCTACATATAAAAGGTCCCAGCTACATCATGGCATTGTGAGTTGAAATAGCAGCAAATGTCAAATTCTGTAGTGCTTTAGAGCTGATAAAAAAATCTTATTCAAACATACGAGGTTTATGTGAAGTTTATAGAATTTTAAATAAAGTTGAAGTTTTGGTTAATGTTTTGTTCTTCAGAAACCTTTCCCTGTTAAGGTAAATGCAATGATTTTTTTCATCATCTTAATAATTTTTGTATTTTAGAAAACAAAGATAGTTTGTAATCTAAAGTAAAAATGGAAAGAAAGTAGTTTCTGGAATAATATTTTCATTGTCCTGGTTTATCAAAAGGAAAAAAAAAATATGCATTTCATATATTTGGTTTTACCTAAAGTATAATAAATTATTGATAATAAATTATTCTTTATTTTGATGATAGAATCTGATGATACTCTTCACTTTGAAATAAAAAAAAAAAAGGTGTCACCACAACACAAACAGGTTATATAAGCCTCTCCTTGATGGTCTCAGAGCCTGCATGTATGTTTCCCATATATGTCAGAATTGTTGCCAGAATGGTTTTGCATGCTTTGATTCTATTAGCATTAATGAGCTTTTTCAACTACATTGACTACACTTCATTGGTACTAGTAAGACAAGTATTGGCACTAACTGCAGCACGATGCATATGAGTTGAAGTAAGAGCCAAGTGGAAGCAAACGGCAGACATGGAATAGGCAAACATCTTGTGTTAATGTTTACTGATACATATATCCCATTCTTCAACAGCATCAGGTAGACATAAAGATAGAAGATTCTGAAATGGAGATGGACTCAGTGGGTAGAGTATGACAATCCAGGGAAGATCAGTGCAAATGGAAGCAGCTAATGGATTCAGGAATTTATGAAGTGATTTTTGGGCTCTCCTTCCCAAAGGGTGCTGCTGCTGCTCACACAGGTAGCTAAGAGGCATGTTTATTCCTAGAAGCTCTAGCAGCTTCTAACAGCCCCTGGGAGCTATTCCTTCTGAAAAGGTGCTTACATCTGCTATTTCAGCCATATTAAAATAGTTAATTTAGAGTTGGGAATTGTCAAGTACCTCTTCAGCTGGCACCAGGGAAAGCATAGCCAGCTGGGAGCACAGCAAACAGAGGCAGCAATTTGTGCAGCAGTTGAGGTGGATGGTTTCCAAAAACACTCTTGAATGTGATGCTCAATGCTGGCAGTGATGTGCCACAAGGCATGGATCCCAGCAGCAGTGGAAGCAACTACCCCAGCACATCAGACACCTCTTGAACTCCCATTAAATTCTGCAAGGAGGATACAGCTATCCAGCACAGAGCATGGAGCGTTTGGTGCCTTTCTATGAGCCTTGGGCAGGCAGAGGTGGTGGCATTGTGGAAGAGATATCTGCACCAGCTGGGAGATCAGCAAGTTAAGCACTGTAGGAGGAGGTGAGCGGAAGTCTACACAAGTTTCTTTTTTATATGTCAGTGGCAGATAGAGATGATCAAATTTTATATCAGACTTCATTTTTTACAAGGGAAGGTGGAATAAAAGCCCAAAACCCCAAACAACAAACCAGAAAAATCCCTTAACAAAACAACAATAACAAAAAACCCTAAAAAAAGAAAACCCAAAAAACCCAAACAAAAAACCTAGCAAAAACAAACACAAAACCAAAATAAAAATCCCCAAAACAAGCAAACAAACAAAAAAAAAAACCCAAACCAACATGAAACATTTTCTCCAGTTTTCCTAGAAATAATAATTAAAAAAAAGTTCTTCTGTGACAATTGGTATCCATATTTTTGTGTGTAGAATCTGTACTAGGATATAAACTTACGTGATATTTTCCTTATTTTCCTTCCATCTGTTGCAGCTCCTGTCTGAAGGGAAAAATGTAGAAATAAAAGAAGAAAAAAAATTTTTCCCCCTTACATGAAATAAAGATTTCACCATCTGTACTAACAGAACATATGAAACAGCATCTACTAAAATTGACTAAGCAGAGATACAGAAATTGACAGATCAAGGAAACCTGTGCACAAGACTCTCAAGGAAAGTGGCAAATTACTGTGATAGTAACACAATTGGTTTTACCATGTGAACTATAAATTTCTTGTGATGAACGGAATAGTTGAATTATCTCCAAACCACTAATTTTGTTTTTTAATAACTCAGAAGGAAACTGGAGATGTTTTAAAGCCTCAGAGGACTAAAAGCAGTAGCAGTATTTCAATTACAATGCAGAAAAGGCACAGGGAGCCTTTCCTGTTTAGGCAGATGCTTATCTTTGATAAAATAACTGAATTGTAGCTATCAAAGAAGAATCAGAAATGAAGTTTACAGCAAAAAAAATCAGGCTATATCTTTTGAATCCCCTGTTTCCAGATGGGGAGAGTTCAATACTAGCAGGGTCCTTCGACCCTTGGAGTATATAATTTTATAACTGTTCTTTTTATCCCTGCTCCATAGGGCTATGTTTACTGCCTTTGGCTTTTTAATAATTTGTCATAACACAGCATACATGATTGGGGACCAAAAGGATTATAATATTTGGGGATAATCTCCTAGATCCAAGAAGACAGGAAGAATGTGTTAGTGCAATGATGGTGTTTTGTTTTTTTCCTCCTCAGTACAAAACACACATTATGTAATGTAAGAGTGGGGAAAAAACCAACCAAACAACAACAACAACAACAAAAAGCTGAACTCATTTAATTAATTGCTTGAGAATTTGTTATCTTGGAAAAGCACTGAAATACAGAAAAGAGATAAAAGGAATCTCAACAATAATCTATTTTAAAAAATTAATAGTGCTGAACAAAGGAAGTCCAGTACACCTCTGGTCACACATATCATCTCCATGGAGGACCAATTCACAGTATGTGGATTTGCTTACTTTTAAAAAGTTGAATTTAGCCTGCTTCTGGGCCATACCATATGTTGGGAATTAATTATTTCCCTTTTTTTATTTTTTACCAGAATCTGGTGTAAAAGAGAATTCCATTGCTATATTATCAGAATGCTTTTAAAATATGTAACTGAATATATGGTATGCATGCTGCTTTCATTGTATGATGACCCATAAAAGTTTCTGAATATGCAAGCCTTCTCAACAAGTACCAAACCTGCCATCCTTAGGATTCAAACAACACTGAGAGGAAGTTGTGTAACAGTTTTAACTTGGTTATAAACATGATTTTTCTACATTAGTTTATTTAAATATCAGGACTAATACAAGTTCTTAGCTTCATACATATGCTATGGATTTTTTTGTTAAAATAAGATTTAGAATGCAAAAAATGCCTTGTTTGCCATCCTAAGGCTTCACCCTTCTATACTATAGTTTTTAATATAGGTACATACAAGGTTGACTCCATAAAAAAGAAATATATGTTACTACGAGATAATGGTAAAAAAAAAAAAAAAACAAAAAACATAAAATTGGATGACATTCCACCACACAATACAGGCAAAAACACTCAGGCAATGGTTTTGTTGTTAGGGAAGTAATTTTTTTGTAAATCAGATGAACAGAAAGGGCTGAGCCAAGCTGGCTTTGACATGCCCATGTGAAGCAAGACCAAGAATCTTTGTCCTGAGACCTTGCAGAGTCAGTAGGAAGCCTCTGGCCTTCTTGTGAGTAATGGCAATACCAAGATACAGAGCTACAAGTGCAGATTTCTTCCAAGATCTTCAAAAGTAAGTGTAGTTCTCCAAATGAAACTGTAAATTCAGTGAATAAAGCCATTGTTGTTTATTATCCCATGTGGTCTCCCACATAATTTTTCTGCAAATAACAGTACTACTGTAGATTTTAGACGAGTTTTGTAATTATCTTTTACTTCCAGGTAATTTGTATGTAGTTATCATGTAATCAGTTTATCTACATCTCAACTTCCTGTAGTTATCTATTCTCACCAATATAGAAAATGAATAGTTGACTTAATTGAATATTCATTTTCAAATTTTTAAATATTTTTTCTAGTTTTTCAAAATAATTCTGAATTACAATTCCTGTCTCTCTTATTTCCTTCACAACGCATACAACTAGTTTGTGAAGACTGAAACACAGACATTTTATTCACTAAAAAAATATGTGAATGAAGTGAAATAACCTATGTCATACTGGAGGTCTGATCAAATTATTTAAAAGTCCTTCAGGCTTTAAAACCAAGGAAATCTCCATAAAATGTATGAAGTTTCAAAGATATTTCACAATGGCCAAATATTGTCAAAGTAGCTTGCATGAAGATAATAAGTAAATTAATATATATATATTAATAATAATATATAAATAATAAGTAAATTGCTTAAAACCTGAACTCTAAATTTCCTTATCTATCACCAGATATTTTGGCTTAGTTATATTTATTCAAAGATATATATCTAACAGTTTATGCTATGTCTTATCTTACAGTCAAAATATTTTTCAGAGTAATATATTCATTGTTGAAGTTCTGATAGATCTGCAGGCTGTTATTCAATACCTAGTCCAGCCCCTAACTGTGCTTTTTCTAACAGTGTATTAAAATGGGAAACAATACATTGAAGTTATTGCTTTATAAGGCATTGCTACACAAGTAAATTTCAAGTTATTAGGATTAATAGTTGTAATATATGTAATAACTACAATAAAGATGTCTTGCTGGCAAATAGGAGATATTAATGTAAGATATTAGAGAATTCTTCCTATGCTGCCTAACACTGGAACCACATACATTTAGAAATGCCTCTGCATTTGATTCAAGAGTTGGGAAAAATAAAGAAAACAACCAAACCACACAGGTCATTGCATCTCCTCTGCTGTATTCCTACACCGTCATCCAGGTAATCTCAACCTCATTTTTTTCCTGTGTTTGGCATCATTAAAATCACAGCCACAGACCGTTAAAAAATATGTAGACAGGAAAAGCTTATACCAAACACAAGCTCATTCCACAAGATCATGAAGATTGAACATTCAGAAAAGCAGCTGAAAATTAAATATGAGAAATCAAAAAGATTTAGAGACAATTCACAGTGAGGAAACCCAACAATAACTTAAAAGTATAGACATAAAACATATAGCATAAAGAGATATTTTAGAATCTCGTTTTACATATAGATAAAATAATAAATAAGAGCTGCTCAAATCTCTTCATTTATGAGAAAGCTGTTTAAATTAGAGGAAACCTTGAAAAAAAGCATTGGGATAGACTACTGGAAAAAAAGTGCCTCTAAGACATCTTTTTCTTTTTTTTTTTTTTTTTTTTNTTCAACCATTCTTTTAAAACATATTTTTTTTAAAATCATAGAACTGTTGGAAAGAATCACCTGGTCCATCCAATATTTTTTTTTGAAAGGAAGCCTAGACAAGGTTATTTAGCACTCCGTTTTGAAAACCTTTAGAGATGGAGGCTCTACCTAATCACTGAGGAGGTTGTTTTCAGTATAAAAAATTTCTTTCTTAGATCAAGATG
>PYHW01009760.1:499684-555158 GCA_013186435.1 Turdus rufiventris
TTTTTTTCTTTCTCTCCTTCAACCATTCTTTTAAAACATATATTTTTTTAAATCATAGAACTGTTGGAAGGAATCACCTGGTCCATCCAATATTTTTTTTTTAAAGGGAGCCTAGACAAGGTTATTTAGCACTCTGTTTTGAAAACCTTTAGAGATGGAGGCTCTACCTAATCACTGAGGAGGTTGTTTTCAGTATAAAAAATTTCTTTCTTAGATCAAGATGAAATATTTCCCTGGGCAACTCATATCCATTTCCATTTGCCTTCTCCATGTTGCTTCTTATGAAGAGAGAACATTCATGCTCTTTTTAGCCACCCTATTTAGAATTCTTTTGGATTATTCAAAAAAAGAATGACTACTTATACAGCAGTTTGAGTCCAAAATGTGTTAAGCTCTGTCTGTTTTACAGAAATTTTCCTCTGTGCCATTTCTGCAATTTGCATTCTCCATCGATTAGGACAGGAGTAATTTATTAATATATGTTGTGTATGTACATAGAGTCATATAATGGTTTGGGTTGAAAGGGACTTTAAATATCATCTCATTGCAACCCCGACTTCTGTGGGTGGGGAACCTTTGATTAGACCAGGTTGCTCAGAGCCCCATCCAACCTGGTCTAGAACAGCTCTAGGGATGAGGAGTCCACAATTCTCTGAATAGTCTGTTTCATTGTCTCACCACACCTGTAGTGAAAACCTTCTTCCTAATATCTGACCTAAACCTATTCTCCTTCAGTTTAGGGCTGTTCCTCCTTGTCCTGTCACTACAAGCCTTTGTTAAAGCAGTAACCATTCTTCCAACTCCAGCTCTCTTGTAAGACCCCTTTAACACCTGGAAGGCTGCTGTAAAGTCCCCCTTACAGTACCGTACCCGGCACAAGGAGTCCAGATGATATTTAAACCAATAGAATTAATACCAAGATGCTAAGGTAGACTGAGTACATAAACACTACAAGGTTAGCTGTTTTCATGCCATGTTTTCAGCTTGAGGAAATATGAACTATGAGTTACCTGAAATAAAATTTACTTAATTTAGCTTCACATGCTCAGCAAAGACAAGGAGCCTCAAAAGTGCTGTGGCATACAAAAGTGCCACAGTCACTGAAGTGAGTGTGGTTGTACCCATGTTTCCTCTGCTGCCAAAAGCTAGATGTGGCTGCCACTACTTTTTTCTATCAGTAGAGCAAAAATAACTCCTGGAGATGTTTTTCTCTCTGTAACAATTGCGTGCAAGCCGAGCCTACATGGTAGGATGTAAACTAAATTATAATTTATCTTGTTTTATGTGTTAAAAAATATAAGAAAGCCAAATGAGCTAAATGTTGAACTAATTTACAATTACCTCTCAGTGGGTACTGAATGTGGTCCATAGTGCATAAACACTGGAGAAAATGAGAGAACACAAATTAATAAATAGTCCACTGCTTAAAGCATCAGAAAATAGTCCTTCCTAAAGACTAATTACAAATTAAAAGATGCCTATCAAATTAAGCATGCTTCAGGCAAGCAGAAACAGAGTAGATTATTAAAAAAAAGAATTAATACTACATCTTCTTCTCACTTTCTCATTTTAAAGAACTAATTACAATTTATTCTGAAGATATGACAGCAAATCTGTTCCTGTTTTATTATCCCACTGCAGCAGGGAGCAGATAGAGCATAACAGTACTTGCCTACAGAGCAGAAAATGTTTATCTTGAATCGTCTCATGTAGCATTAATTTTGTAACACATACAAGTTGTTTTTGAATTGTATTTGATGGAGTTTATTGTTGCCTGGAGTTTGCTTCTAAAACTGTTGAAAAATAGAGCTGAAATATCCTGTTATTGCCTTATCTCAGGAACTCTAGTGCTAGTCTCTTTCAAAGAAATTTTCTTCTACAGTATGCTGTCTTATTTGTAAAAAAGTTCCTTTGAAAATTAAGGAAATGCTTTACCAGTATTTTTTTTCCTAGTGTTTGATATTTTGGTGAAATTAGTCATTTTTTTTCTAAAGAAACAGGAAGTTTGCTATCTTAATCATTTTAATAATCTATATTTTGAAGCTCAGAATCAATCTTTTCCTCTCAAGGTTAAAAAAATGCAATTTGCTTTCAGTCTTTGGTAATTCAGATTGTTCTCTGGGATCCTGCATTTGACCCACAATGATAATGAAATGTAAAGCTGAAAACAGAATGCCATGTTCCACCAACAGACTTACCAAGCTGAGCAAGTGAATGGATTATTGTCTTTGATCTTTGCATTGCAGTATGGTATTTCCCTTTTTTAAAATTATATTTCAAATCTTTAATTAGTATTTTCTGAAGAACGTATTGAAATAACAGTTATTCCTTACCTTATATTTGAAAAAATTCTTACTCTGTAATAAAAATTAATTTGAATGCTGGACACAGTTTAATTCTCTAAACTTTATTTTGGCTATTGCTTTACTCTTTAATAATTTCAACTCCATGAGTGCTTAAAAATAGCAATGGCTTTAAAAGTTACCTAAATATGTAGATGGAGCAGAATTCCAACAGGGAACATGAAATACATGAAATTCACTGTTGCTTAAAACTCATCTTACTTACTTCCTTGTGTCTTCCTCCCCCGTTTTTCCCAAGTGTAAAATTCTTCTCACCAGGTTCACCAGCATTTTGGCAAAAATACATTTGTTCCAGTGTGTCAAGTAAATTATGCTTTTTTTCCTAGAAGCACTCAATTTTCAGAAGGGGCTACCTTGTCATAAATGTCAACTATGTCTCCTCAAGCCCCTCCTCTTACTAGCAGGATCAAAGAGAAAACCACTTGGAACCCCATGCTATCAAATCACACTTCTAGAACCAGATAGCTTAGCTTGATACTTTCAGAAAGTCTCTTTAAAAAATCCACTTATATTTACAAAAATTCACCTCTGTTTCAAAAATTGTATGCCAATTGAGGTGGCCATATTAAAACTGCCCTGATATGCACGCATAAAATCTCCATTTCCCACAGACTGTTCAAGGTATCCCTTGAGAGAAGGGGGGCAGAAATAAATAAATAGAAGAATGATTTGACAGGTACTAAAAATAGCAGCAGTAGGTTTCACATTAAGAATTAACTTAGAAATATTTTCAATGTTCAGTTTCTGCAAAGAGTGTATCTTCCTTTCTAGAGCTGTACAAATGAAAAAGCTTTCCTCGGCACAAAAGGAGCAATAGCTGGATAGATAAATTTTCACATTCTGCATGCTGCAATATCTGCAAGAACAAGACAGTGAAATATTATTTTAGGCAGCAAATGTGAACCATTCCTCTGTAACCCCCCATTAAAATCAGATTTTTATTTTTTTTTCCCCAGAAGACAGACAGTTCAATCAACCATTGCAGTTTAAATGCAATCCACATTATGTCTCTACCTATGTAAGACAAATGTGGGAAAAGTGCTAAGGGCAGTAAGCATCTGTTATAAAAATGAGCTATATAAGCACACACATGTCATGCCATCAGCCAGAGAAAGAAAATATTTGAAGTAACTGTCGGTCCTTTAGGGACAATGGGGCTGATTATCTACTACCTGAAAACTTAGAGAAATGTTACTGACAATGAAAGATGGTTCTGTTTAGATGGGATAGCATTTTATGGCTGCTCAATGGATAGCAAAGAGGCAAAGAAAAATGTATAAAGTCTTATTATTGAGAAGATACTTCACAGAAGAAACAAAGAAATATTTAATCTTCAAAGAGGGTTGACCCTTACATTTCTGTTATCTTATTTCTGGTCTGTGTTTTACCTGATTCCACCCAAAATATTGACACTTTGTGATTTCAGGACTAAAACTGCAAAAGCAATCTCTCCTACTGAGCAGGTTTCATTTTCACAGTTAAAAGTGGCATCTGTCTAATTTTAGATATTCAGGTGCTGGAATGTGCTCACAGCTCTTGTAGTCAATGGTAAGAGATAGGTATTGTTAATGCCATTCACCAGGTAGCATCGGAGACTTAATGATTTTTTAAAAACAGGATCACCAAAGTTTCAGCCTTTTTTTCCCCACTAACTGAAGAGGAAATGTAGAGAATCAACACTGTTTAAGCCATGGGCTTTTAGCTAAAGGTTTTTAAATTTCTCTCACTGTAAATGGCCAACTCTCTTTCGCATTCAATGAAATGTAAGTGCAAAAGGACTTTGGATGTGAATTGTGTGAGTGGCTCCTAGCAACAGAGGATGTACAAAACCCCAGTCCTTAGTCCTTGATTTTCTATTTGTTCAAGTCCAGCCTTTAAAACCTGTCCAGCCTTATTGTCTTCCCTTTTTCAAACTACACTAATCTATGTAAATATGTTAGGTTTCCATTGGTTTCCATTTAGAAGCTCTAACAGGAACAGAAATATATTTTGGGGTACTGCAAAAGATAGAATTTTTTTTCATGTACATATGTTTTCATGCCAACTGCAATGTAAATTTCTTTAAGGGTGAAGGGCTTTGTGAGCTAAATAGAAATCTCTGTCAAACTTTCCCTTTCTTTAAATTCAAAAGATGGCTTTGCTGGTTTCAGGTTTCCTTGATTTAAATGCTTATTCTTAGTAACAGGAGCAATCCATAAAATATTAATTGCTCTTAAATCACAAAATTATTAACCACTTCAAAACAATTATGGCTATCCCATACCTTAAATGATGCACACCTATAAAGAGCAAGTGCTTTCCAAGCTACTAAATGGAAAATTAATCCTGAAGATGCTAGGCAGGGTCTCCAACCTATGGAAAATGACAGAGTTTCATAAAAAGAAACTAGGAGCAACCAGTATTTAAATCTGAAGATCTGATGCCAGTTGCAATTTATCCCTACCACACAGATGTATCATGTTGAGTTAGTATAATCACACATACGTTCTTGTTGAGTTCTGTTGCAAAACACTATGTTAAATGCAAGATACTTCAACACTGTGTTAGTAGGGAACCTACTAAACCCCCCCACACATTTAAAGTCCTTAATTCTATTAAGAATTTTATTTCTTATGATTTCCTAATTCTATTAGTAATTATATTTCTTACAGGGATATTCATTTTGCCTTACTTGCTTTGCTCAGACTAGGTTTAGATGCTATCATGTAATTTTACTTTTTGGTGATCTGTATTCATGTTCAGAGCATGAGTAACTAAAACGAAGGGCAGTACACTGGAAGTGGTATATCCCCCAACCTAAACCATTAGAGATCTGCTGAGACAATATCACTAGCCAAAAAGTGGTATAAGCCTAAATTAAATGCAGGTTAGCATATATTTTGTATATTGACAAAGTATTATATCTACCTTTAGCTAATCATATAATACAGCTTCAGTAAGAATTTATATATTACTGTGAAGATACACAGTAGGAAAAAGTGCATTCATTTTTAGTTTAAGTCAAATCAGGAAGCTTTTCATTGATTTATTAATGACACATGATTAACCAGCACTCAGGAATGATGTGTTCAGGTTCAATAGCAGCAACAAAGAAGATAAAGCAGAATGCCTGATACTGGACAAATAACTCCAACAACTTTCTAACCACCCTTCAATAACTATCCTCAATAATCTCTAATTCTCTTCAACACGTGCACCCAACTACAGGTTCAGGTCCCCTGTCCATCCATGTGGATTGGGGATTGTGGATTGTGTAACTTCCTTGTCCACACCCCAAGGACTGTAGTCCCAGGCATACTGCCCACACACTTCCAGAAAGAGCACTGCTGAGTGCAGGCTTCTCCAGGCACCCCATGGGAGGTTTTGCCACCCAGACTGGGCAGGGCAGGTTTGCCTTGGGGAAATTCCAATGAGGGTCTACCCCACTGCAGTGTTTACTGCTTCCTCTCACCACCTGTCCCCATTTTCACATATGTATGTACTTTCACTATACTGCTTTTCAAAATCACTCTTTTCGCTTTTTTTTTTTTTTTTTTTTTTTTTTTTTNAATTTGCCTTTTCAGTTTATTCCTACTGAAGGTCATCTTCTTCAGGACTGTCAGGTAAATGCCCTCTATGAGAGCTTTTGCCATACCTTATCACACACCTCTTACATTTCCATTCTCTTTACCAGCTATTGTTATCCTGATCATGTTACTAAAAGAAAGCTGTGTAGGGACCCTCTGCATTTTTAATTAATGCTTAGTATCTTTTTATATCTTTTTACAGTCCTCTAATCTTTGTGTTTCGTAGCTTTTTACCTTAATGATTTTTGCTTCATACATTTATGTTTACAGTATTATATTTTTCATTTTCCACACGTACAGTTTTTACTTGTTTAAAATGTCATGTTATCAACAAATGTGCCACATCTTCTCTGGTTTGCCATGGCTCAGAGATTGTTGTAGAGAGGTTTGAGAAAAGTAGATATATAGCTAAAGATGACAAATGATTCCCCATAACCAGTCTGCATCCAAACGTATAAGGTGGGATAAATCCATGGAAAAAGATACCTAAATATCAAGGGAATTTATTGAAACTTTTTCGAGTGGCAAAATGTCAAACTGTAGCAGCCAGAAATTTAACTGTGCTATAAGTTTCAAGTACATGGCTCCAACCTATAAAGCTTACTGGATGAAACTGTTACATATATTTGGATATACCTGTTATTGTGTGCAATTTTCAAATCTGAAAAAGAAACATTCTTGTTTTATCTGATTCATACATACATACATATTTTATATGTAAAAGGCTGCACTTTCTGTCATGATCATATTAGCTACATGTTTCCTGTTGCATTTTCTGGTCTCCTAATAATTTTACATTCATGTCATTTTAGTTTCATCAGTGAATTGTCCTCTCATGGTAAAAACTCACTTTGACAGACTGACAGAATTACAAAGAGAAAGCATCCTTGTGACTATTTAGACTGGCCTGCTGCTTAGTACAAGCTGTAGATTTGCACACAATAATCTATTTATTGAGCTCTTTCTTTATGTTTCAGATATGGCATATTTTAGAAAAAATTTCTTATTAAAATAGTTTTATGTGTGTGTAATGGTGTATTAATTCTTGATTGATATCTTAGGAGAGACATATGGTGCAGGTAAAGACTTGTAATTTTGAGAACCTTACATAGAGCATCAATTATTGTAATTTTACAGAAACAATTTATTTATTTATATTCATTTTATATTTATATTTATAATTCTGTATTAATTTTAAAATATATAATAAAGTACCTTTTCTGCAAATACTTATTAGAATGTGAATAATAACAAAAAAATCATACAGGGAGGGAAAAACATCTTTCATAACACATATTTTTATGAAAGAGTATGTTATTGTCTTGCTGAGCTATAGTTGTCTGCAACAGTTCTGCTCTTGACAAAAATGTTTATGGTAATATTCCTAGTGGATTATTTGCCATGATGATTCATTTTCATTTTCTTCCCCTCCTTTTTTTGTGTCTGACAAACTGAAAATTTGTGAAAAATATGCTGAAGGACAAGTACAATCTAGGAGTTACAACATGGAACTGCAAAAGTTGAAGTATCTTTATTTTTTGTGATGATGTTCAGATGATTTCTCCTAATAATACTGTTGATACCTTATGTACAAACTTAGGATAATAATATTTATAATTTTCATGGATCACTATCAAGCTGTAATAAGCCTACAGAGTTCTGCATTTTGAGAAAGACAAAGCTGCTGGGGTATGAAACTTGGTTTAATGCTGTATGTTAATTCTTATAAATTATAGTTCAGCAGTTTACAATTCAGTAAGCTAGATGACTTTAAAAAACCCTGACAAAAAAGTGCTCACCAAAACCTTGATTAATTTGAAAAATCAAACTTGAGGTCTAACTTCATTCTTTACCTTTCTCTTTAAACCACTTGCATAGCTAGAACTTGTTACTTCCTAGGTAGGATCTTTTAAATTGTAAAAGTCACCAGTATAACTTGGTTTTCTCATTGTAATTGGTACATAAAACTATGCAGTCTAAAATGCAAATGGGCTTCTAAACAAAAATGTTACTTAGGCTGCTTTGACTTTTAGAGTGACTGTTCCACAGCGATATTTGATCAAATGTCCACTCTTTTTCATATCTTAGAGGGAGAACTGATTGTGTTATTTGAGTTCATGGAGCAGTTACAAATTCCTTTAAAAGATAAGAATAATTTAATTTTGAATTTTATCACCATCTTCAAAGACATATGGTGTCATTCACAGACTCAGTTATTCTGCCTCTAATTTATATACAGATATCCAGTCAAGGCCTTGACTTTACTCTGAGAAGATCCAGGTACCATCACACTTATTTAGTAACTGCATCCTTACATATTTCACCCAAATTCAAATCAGTTCATTTTTGTTGATGCTCATGATATTTCTGAGAAGCTATTGATGATGTGTTCTTAAATTCAGATGGTGATGTTGTAATAAATAAATATCATATTTCAAGAAAGTTTTACATTTACACTTGGATGTGTATATATCAATTATACACAACACAATTCAACAACCTCACAAGTAATTTACATCAGTGATTACGGGGTTCCATGAAAGGGAAAATTCTGGAGTACCTAACTGACAAAAGCTCTTTTGCTGATATGTACCAGGGAGATTCAAGGAATAAATGCAGCTACTGAGCTTCTTTTTGCTGTGTGTTCCCCATCAAAAAATGCAAGTGCCACAACACAGAACAACTTTGCTCATGACTATTTCTGTAACCTCTGCTAAGGAACAAAACTTTTCCTTGATTTTTATTTATATTTATATCCCTTTGTTTCAGTAGAACTACTTGAGTGTGCATTATTACTACCATGTGCTCAATTTATGTCTGAAACGTCCAGAAACAATGGTTCCACAAATCAAGCTTAAGCAGGCTCCGTCTCTGGCTGCTGTTCTACTCCAATACATTCCAAGTGATTAACACCACCTGTGGCACTCCTAATTCACAGCAGCAGACAATTATATCCCTTGGATACCCATTACGGGTAATTATTCCCATGACAGACTATTAGATATGGGTTGTGAACATTTCAGTTGTAAAGTTTTTTGCAATTTAATTTCAGTTCTGATATTACCATTGAGAGGTATATTTGGGGAACAAATCAGTGTTACATTAAAGGTATGCTTACAACAAGCAAAAGATTAATTTTTCTTTGCTGGAGTTGTAGTCAGATTTATTACTCAAATATGTGATTAAGGGAGATTTTACATGTTTGCCATTACAGGATGATTTTATTTCATTATTTTAGTACAAAGGAAAGCAGATACTGTTGATGAAGCAATGCTAGAGACCGTTAGAAACTAATTATTTGTTTTAAAGACTGATTACTCTTCTTACATATATTTGTCTTTTTTTCTTCTGATTAGATGTTTGATCCTTTTTAAGTATGTAAGAGAACTCTCACTGTGAAAAAAGGTCAAAATTCATAAAATTTTCCTGGTGCTGTAGCATTACTTTTAATGGTACGTTGGGGTTTCTTTTGTTTTGCTTTTGGATTTGTTTGTTTGTTTGTTTGTTTGTTTTTATTAAATAACAAGCTTACACTCAATCAATATCACAATCATAATCTCTTTGATTTCCTGTCATGTGAAATATGGCCTTATATTGAAAATAAACACTTCAAATTGAAATTGGGAATTTAGTTTCTGACAGAAAAAAGTGTATTGAAATCAATGGGAATAGCATAATAAATTTGAATTTCAATTTTTGAAAAGATATTTATTTTTTTAGATTTATTTTTAAGATTTCCATTTATAAAACCATTAATATCGGATTAAAATGGAAAAGAGAAAAAAAAAGAAGAAATTTAACTGCATGTTTATTATATTAAAATGGAACAAAATATTGTTTTCAATGTAAGAGGACCAAAAAAACCCCAAAAACAAACAAACAAGCAAACAAACAAACAAACAAACAAAAAAACCCAAAAAAACAAAGAAGAGGAAAAATGTTTACACGTGATGTGAATGTATCAGTCATGGTTCCATTAATAAGCCTGAGTTTACATTGGATTTCCTGTATTAACTTAGACTCTTTGGTAAACATGAAGAAAATACTTTCTGTAGCACTCCTATCAGGATCCTCTCTCTACCCAGTCCTTTATTGGATAAGAAAAAACTTTAGTTATTAATCGTATTTGATCCTAATTTGGGGACCATGGAACAGAACTAGGTAGCTGATTAGAATGCAATGTTTCTTTTGCATGATTTATTAAACTTTTAAAGTCCTGGAGGCATTTCACAAATGCTGCTGAAACGGCCAATATGATAGGTAAGCTACAGCTGCCCTTAGAGTAGGCTCAGGCCTAAGCTTTGGTAAAACATACCTGAGTTCTGTAATATGAAAGAGAGGTTAGGTTCACATCATTCAGAAGAAACAGAACAAAGCCAATCCTCATTACTGTGGACTAAATGGCATGACAAATGGAATCTGACTCCACTGCATGTATAGTCTGACTTTATCACCATTTGTCACATGCCAGTGGATCTCTGAGAGACACGGAAGTGACAGAAGTAAATGAGATTTATGTGTGCACTGTAGGTTTGTACTGTGTATCAAATCGTGTGGAAATTTGAATCAAAGCTATGACATCTTACAGCCAACAATGTGGGCATGAATAGCTCTCTCTCAGAGTCCTTCCTGACATGACAGTCTTCGGTCAGCAGAAACACAGCATAGCTTCCTTAAAGTCTAACTGGTACCATGCCATAAATTCAGAGTTGGAAACAGCATTACTTTGAACCTCTGTAATTATTTCTTAGCTCTTCCAAGCCGAACTTAATTCCTTATTCCTTATTTGACGGGTAAAATAGGTGATGGAAAGTATTTATGAAGTTATCTGCTACGGCTGAAGACTACCCTAAGGTAAATCTCAGGTTGGATGAATTTTTTTATATAGCAATCAACACCGAATTTCATGGGGCAGATTGCCTCCAGGAACTCAAAGTAACTATAAAAGTCTGAAAATAAATGTGATCAAAAGACAATGTATAAAACATGTAGATGTTTAGGTGTTTGAAGTTGATGGTTCAGTACAGTTCTTTATAGAGGTATAAGCATATTTCCAGGAAATCAGTGAGAGAGTTATATCTAAGTATCTTTCACGAACTGAGCTCTTGTCTGTATTTACTGAAAATTAATAGGATAACTAACAAACACTGCAGTGTCTTAGCCAGAAATCAAGCATATTTAAGTTTATTCTGATCTTGTCCAGTGAGAACATGCCACTTCAAGTGAACAACTAAAACCAGCTAAACACTTCAAATGCTAAAGTTCTTGTAGTTCCTGAAAAAGAAGGATTATTTTACTATGCATGACAAGGTGTAAAAATCAAGTGATTCTATACCCTGAATATTATTTCAAGATGCACACATCACATACCTAAGTTCTATCACTTAAATTCTCTGAAAAAGCTCACACTGGGGGGAGAAGAGGGAAGAGAAAGGAGGAGAGTAAGTTTAAATAAAACCATTTTGAATAGAAGTTGCTTGTAGCAACTTGATTTTATAAGCCAGGTTTTACACTTTAAATGTGAGTTTGTGATAGAGACAAAGCAAAACTCTTTTTCTTTGACCAGATATGAAACTTCTATAGGGCACATAGAAGTCAGTCATACTCAGAGCAAGGGTTTGGACACTGGTACTCTACAGACTGCTTTTGCTTTTCTCACTTCATCCATCACAGGTCAATTGCTAAATCCTGGCAGCTTATAAGAGCACATCAGGTGTGGAAAGCATTTGCGGAATACTTAATGGCCACATGCTAAAGATTTTAAAGTTCAATAGCATCATCAGAAGTCTGCTGAAGAGTCCTCTTAGAGTAATCTGGAAATTAACATTAAAGTCCAAGGACACTTTCATATACATGCGTATCAAAGGTAGTAGAAAAGGCTCAGTGCTGACTGCTAACACATTGATAGGCAGACCAGGGCTTCACTGGTGCTGCTAAGTGTGAAAACTTATTTCTTATACCTAACTGAAAATAAAAAGCTGAATCTATATTTCCCTTCTCCTTAAGTAACAAACAAACAAATAAAAAAACAAAACAAAAAAATTATCTGTTAATGAAAGACTGTATTGCTGGAAACCCACATTGCCCTTTCATGTAATTAACAATACGTTGCTTTCTGCTTTGTGGTGTAGTTCATTTTGTTGATAACTTTTTTTGTCTTCCCTGGGAAGTCATATATTTATGTGATGGAAAAAACTTGTGGAGCATGTGTTAAATGTCTTCAGAGCTGTTAGAAGCAGTGCAGGCTCCTTTTCACACTCCTTATTCTATTACTTACGAAAGGCCTTTTAGATTACAGCTCCATTCTGACTGTATGTATAAATAGAGAAAGAAATAATGCCATCTGTCAATCATTTTCTCCATAGGCTGAAATTACTCTCCATTATGAGCAGCATATCTGAAAACAGACCTGCAGAGAGTATTTCTTTAATGTCAGTAACTAAGAAGGCACTATCTAGTAAGTTGGAACTGATATTATTGTGTTTTTTGTGTGTGATCAGACCACTGGGTCCACCAAAGAAGGTACTTCTACTGCAGCAGTAAAGAATTAAAGAGATATTTGCATATTTTAAAACTTCCAAATAACACTTAACTTTACTAACACTAAAAATAATTTTAACGGCTCTATATTAGGAATGTTTTGGCAAAAATGAACTTTCTAAACTTGATAAATTTAGTTATTATATTTAGTTATTATATATAAATTTAAAAAATTGTAATTTTAAACATTTATTTTTCAAGAAACCTAGTTGGCTTAAAGCACAGTGTTTACTTTTGAATACTAATGTCCTCATGCAAAATGACATTTCAATACTTTCAGAATTCATGTTTCTATTTATAACATAACCCTTTTCAATTCGCCAATTTACTAAACTATGAAATGGTACTTGAATGTGAATTGCAATACATATATTAAAAATGAAATAGCATTTACTGTAATTCTATCTTGAGAAAAATGTCTATTTCACATTAAACTTCAGAAGATTCCCCTGAAAAGCCTACTTCAAACGTTTCAGATGACAAAACCTAACTTTTTAATAACTTTCAGGCTTGCAAAGCATTCATAACAGTTCCAATGAAGTAAATTTTTTTAATCTCTTTTTGCAAACTTTTGTGATCTCTGCAACTGTGCTACATATTGTTCTTCATTGTGTCCTGTAAAATAAATGAAGTGGAATCTGACCACCAGACAATAAAAATTGGGAAACCCTGCAAGGGCGTCTCATATATCTTCCAGAAGTTTCAACCTTACACGTTTTGAATTTCAATAAGATTTATATCTGTTGAATGTCTTTGGGGGTTATGATCTCAATATTTCACAATTTTCAATAGAAGAGTGGATTAAAAAACAATGATAATTTTCTGTAAAATATTTAGTAGTCTTTCACAATTTAGCAAATCTGACAGATTCTTCGGCCCTATATTTATTTTCTCCTTCTTGATTTCCTCCCAGCTTTGTTTAGTATGAGAAGCTCTTATTCCTGCTTAGTATTCAGGTACTTAGATCCTGGTTTGAATGTAATAGAATTTTCTGTATATAAATTAAAGAGTAAATTAAGGAAATTTCTCTGTAGACCTTGTGGTTGACACCAAAACAGATGAGCAAGCCTTTAGAAATTGCTCCAAATAGAAGAGTCTAAAAGTGAAATGGATTTTGATGGCATTGTCAGAGTGAGAGGGATCTGAATAAAAGGTGTTAGAGCATACATCTGAAACATGCTCCATAATATCTGTGGAAGACTTTTCTCCTTAGAACCATTGCTGCAATAATGTATACAACTCCGTACAAACTAATTGTGTTTAAAGCAATAATGTGAAGATTACAGGTGCAGATGTCATAGGCTGGGAAGGACTTAGTAAAAGTTACAGACTGGGAAGTTACAAACATAATTCTATAACTTGCTAGGAATTTGCTTCAACAGGAGTCTCTGGAGTTTGATGAATCCTGGAGTTTAGCATCCACTCCTGCTACTCTACACAGGTACAAATGCTGCTATGCTGAGACAACTTAGAACCACCAAAACACACTGTATATGTTCTAGAGGAATATTAAAAGGATATAGAGCAAATATTATAGGGTCACAGACTAGTAGAATGGCTTGGGTTGGAAGGGATCTTAGAGATCCTTGCCTTCCAACCCCCCTCCATGGGCAGCGACACCTTTTATCAGACTAGGTTGCTCTGAGCTCCATCCAGCTGCGTCTTGATCATTCACAGGGATGGGGCATCCATAACTTGTCTGAGCAAGCTGCTCCTGTGCCTCACCACCCTCATAGCAACAAACTTTTTCCTAATATCTAATCTAAACATACTCTCTTTCAGTTTGAAGCCATTTCCCCTTGTCCTATCACTATATACCCTTTCAAAATGTCTCTCTAATTATCTTGAAAGCTCCCTTCGGTACAAGAAGGCTGCAATTACCTCACCCTTGAGCCATCTCTTCTTCAGGCTGAACAACCCCAAATCTCTCAGCCTGTTTTCATAGGGCAGCTGCTCCATGCATCTAATAATCTTGGTGGTCTCCTCTGGACTCACTCCAACACATTAACCTCTTTTCTTTGCTGCAGACCCCAGGGCTGGACGCAGCACTGCAGGTGGGGTCTCACAGAGCAGAGCAGAGGGGCAGAATCCCCTCCCTGACCCTGTTGCCCATGCTGCTTTGGATGCAGCCCAGGACACATTTGGCTTTCTGGGCTGTGAGTGCTCTTGGCTGGCTCATGTCCAGCCACTCATCCATCAGCATACCCAAGCCCTTCTGGTGTCAGTATGTACAGCCTGTGTTGATGCAGCGGATTGCCGTGACCCAGGTGCAGCACCTTGCACTCAGACTTGGTAAACCACATGAGATTGAGCCTACGTCTCCAGCTAGTCCTGGTTACTTTGGATGAAAACCAAGGATCTTCAATCTGGAATTGAACCAGAGACTTAGGGATTCCTGCAGGCCATAGTTCTACCATCTGCTCTACCAGCTGAGCTTTCAAAGGGAGACATGGATGGATGATTACATACCTCTCCTGTGTACCTTGGCAGAAATTCTCTGTAACATGATTTTTCAATCCTAGTCCAACCAGTCAGAGATAGTCCTTTCAATTAGAGCTTTCCACAAAATATCTTTTACTCTCTGCATGGTTCCTGTCACAATAACATGTTTATCCTAAGAGATATAGAAGGCTTCTTCTTTGAAATAAATATGCCCATACAATTTCTTTTTAATTTGTTTTGTAAAAAAAAATGAAGCAGAATTGCCTATGTAATCTTAGTAAATTGGCTTTATGTGTGTCTGCCTGTGTACAAATATGTGTGAATGTGTGCTTACGTTTGTTAAAGAAAGGTAATGTTTAAAATTTGCTGTTATTATTATATCAACTGATTCAATGCCATTCTACTTCATGTTCTTTTTAATTTTATCTTCAAATGCCTATTTTTGAATTCCCAATTGCATGTCTGTTTACTGAACCATTTTTATGACTGCACATTTACCTCAGTAAGAGCCAAGCCCATACTCTGACTCACAGTTAAAGTTCAAACATAAAACCATAATACCAGAACACCTTAATCAACAGTAAAATATGATAAAAGCACCCATATATTCTCAAAGCAGATTTTAAATCAGCAAATCAATAAAAAATTAGACATCGTATTAAAAACACTTTCATGTAAGAAAAATAAATTCCTTATTTCATTCTGTGGACTCTTTACTATGTCCAAACAGCATCTAGCATCCATTCCCAAGACCTACCTGTTTCCCTTAAAGAAGGCTTACTTTTTGAGTCTTGAATTAATGATATATGTATTTGATCAGTTTTAGCTTAATAAAAAACAAACAAACAAACAAACAAACAAAAACTATGTGTTTATAAGATATTAAAACTAGCAGTAAAAGCCATTTTGGATCCACTATCTGCAATATACAGGCACGCGAGTATCTTTTGTAAATTACTGATAATATCTTAATTCCTTAACAGGGGTTGTGGGGGAAAGTCTCCTGGAACATAGTAATGCATACTTCTGGCACATATTAAAATATGCATTTTTGATACTATTGCCCATCAAGCTAAGGCTCCTGCTGTGTGACATGATGACTTTTTTTTTTCTGTGTAAGGTCACTTTTAAGCTACTGTCTCTCTGGCAGTTAGTGATGATAGAATCATAGCAGTTATTTGGCTGAACTGATTGTCTAGCTTTGATTTTTAGGAGGATTTCTTTCTTGTTGTCAGGAAATTTTTTCCACTAATAGAATTTTTAAAACCTTGGTTCTTTAACTTTGGAGGTTATAAAGAACATCGTTGTAATTTCAGAAACATTAATTTCCCTGCCCCAAAATTTCATGCAATGTCTTGGAATTTGGCTTGACCTTTCAGAGATGCTTTGTCACCTTGCTCTTTTATTTGAGATTGCATTTTCCTATTTAATGGAGTGTTACAGAGAAACAAATAATATCATTAGGCTTTTTTTCCCCCTAATATAGTAACAGCTTCCTAAAATGCATGCAATGTTTCATGCAAAGAAGGTTACTAAGTGGAAGTCTGGATATGAAGTATGAATAAAAGGAATGTAATATCCCCAAACTATGAAATCATGAAGAAAAAACTTGAGAGTACCAGGACAGAGAAACTTAGTTTCGTTTGTCCTCAGAGATACAAGAAACGGCAATAACTGATCAGCTCATTTTCCAGTCACTAAGATGGAGATTCCAGCAAACTTAGAAATTCATGCTATGCACCCTGAGTCCCAGTGAAAGCAAGACTAGCAATTTTAGCAAGTTTTCCTATATTCCTAGAAAAAAAATTTATTAGTGGGAAGATATAGTTTGCCTGTTTTATTTATTTCTGACGCTATCACTGTTTAATCCCCGCCATTAATTCAAGCCCCACACAGGCATTTGCTCATTTCCCCAACAGTGGGATTGAGGTGCAAATCAGAAGTCTACAAGCTGGAAAACGCATAGGTTGAGATAAAGACATTTTAGTAAGAAAAACAAAAGACACACACACACACACACACACACACACATACACACGCACATACACACACACACAAGTGAAACAAAACCAGGAAGTGATTCACTGCTTCCCATGGGCAGGTAGGTGTTCAGCCATATCCAGGACAGCAGGACCCCATTGTGCCCACTGACTTGGGAAGACAAACACTATCACTCCAAATGTCACCCTCTTTCTCCTTCCTTTTGCAGTTTTTATACTGAGCATGGTGTCATATTTTCTGGAATATCCCTTTGGTCAGTTTGGGTCACCTGTCCCATCTGTCTCCCTTCAATCACCTATGCACCCCAATCTTCCTCACCAGTGTGACAGCATAAAAAACAAAGATATTAACAGGAAATTACCTAAGAAGCCACTACAGAAAGCAGACTTTGGAGAAATCTCAAAAGCAAGAAAGAAATGGAATAGGAATAGGAATAGGAATAGGAATAGGAATAGGAATAGGAATAGGAATAGGAATAGGAATAGGAATAGGAATAGGAATAGGAATAGGAATAGGAATAGGAATAGGAATAGGAATAGGAATAGGAATAGGAATAGGAATAGGAATAGGAATAGGAATAGGAATAGGAAGTAAATGAAGGAAGTACATGGGAAGGCTGCTTTCACCATCCAAGCATGAAAGGATATGCATACCATAAAAAAATATGTTTCTTAAAAACATAGATCACAGTCATCTCAAAACTGCAAACAGTCCTGAGACATTTTTAGGTTAGTTGTTTTTCTTTGGTTATTATTTTGCTTTAACATAAAATACTCACCCTTAAAATCTTCATACCATATGATATTAAACCTGTGTAACTTGCCACTTGGATGGCAATAAACCTTAGGCATTCAGCAAGTAAGAGAAAGAAAATCTGTGTGGTTAGTGACAAATATCTTGCTTCCAACTTAGAAAATACTTACTCTACAGTTGGAAACTGGGAGACAATTTGGAAAACTAAGTCCATATACAGTTCCTATCGTCAATGTCCTGTTTTCTTTTTCTAATATCCATTACCAGATACTACTAGAAATTGGATACTGTGACAGCTAGGTTTAGTCTCGTATTATTTAGATAATGTTTCCACTTTGCTGTTCCAGACAGAAACTGAAAAGAACTTACTTCATATCCCAAGGAAAATAATATAAGCCTTTATTATTATTTTTATATTTAATAATCTGTGCTAGAGTCAAAACGTTTCTGTCTAAGAAACAGATCTCCTATAAGATAATACTTTGAGATTTTATGAGAAAAAGTAGCTTTACATTACTTAAGGATTGAAAGGCTTTGTGGATGAAAATTCATTTTCTGAAAAAATTCAGAGCAAATTTGGACCACAGATGTAGCAAACAATTAGAAAATACTAGTAAATAAAATTACATTATCTCTGTTTCTTAAATGTTGATAGGTCAGATTATCTGTGATTTGCTTTATGAAAAAATTAAGCACAAAGGTGGATTAGTAACACTTATTTTTTTACAAAAGTTGTGTCCCTAAAGGCCTCTTTGAAAGCAATTATGCAATAAAGGGATGATATTTTCATATGAGTATGAACATAGACTTGCAAGTGGATTTAATGACAGTTGACTATATATCTATGATCTTGTGATGCCCTCATGCTGCCATTGCTGTCATTGCTGGCACTGCTTCTTTACAATTTCCCAGAATTACCATAATAATAATTCATGCTTAGTATTCCTAGATATATTTGTTCAGTGTGCTACTTAAATTACTTTATATCCAGGCTTTTTATATCTATGGTGTTTTGAAAGGGCTTAGAGAGTCTCTTAATGGACTTTATGATCATGTCATATTGGGCAAATCCTAGACAAATATTATTTTGGATGTATCTTTTATATTTATTAAGAGGAGATTATGTTCCATATAAAGGTTGATGCTTATCTAAGTCTGACAGATTTCTTTGTTTCAGAGTTCTCTGGAGATAGAGGATGGTTCTAGTAATGTCTGAATAAACTTACTGAAAATGTAATATTTCATTTATATTGTTTTCCAGAGAGGAATTTTTCTGAGCTGAATACAATCCAGTGCAAACTGCTTTAGCACGAGTGTAATAACATGAATACTTTCTCAGCTGCCTTTTCAAGAATAGAAATATTTAAGTGTTGGATCGTGATTTTTTTCCTATGGCATTAGTAACTACGTTTTTTCTCCCATACTCCTTCTTTGTTACAGTAAGAGGCAGTATCCTCACAGGGGGCTATTCCATAGAGAAATTCCTAGTCAACATGCAAGGAGAATATTCTTTTGTCCGAACTTACATAGTAAAAAAACCCAGTGACTTTTTGGTAACAGAGGTTCTCATAATCCTATCCTTCTACAGTTATTTGACTTTGATATTGCATTAATCTATTATGGATCATATGCATGTTAGGAGCCCTTTTATCTAAGAAGATATTTGCAGCTTGTGTTTATTCAGTGTGAGTTTGCTGACTAGTGCAAAGGATCTGATTGGAGCAATCTCGAGAATAGTTTGCAGCTGATGGATTTGGGATAAGACAACTTTACCTCAGTAGTACAGGTAAACAGGAGCTCAAACAATGGAGGAGTCATTTCCTGAATGTATAAAATTCTAAAACAGGCCTACTTCAATGTTTATAGCTACAACATGTATCTGCAATGTATTTTAAGAATGGGCTCAGGATTATCTTTAAGCTTGGGTAGCATCCAAATGATCTTGACAAAAACTTGGTCTCAGGTATATGTATTAATAGAGTTTTGGTGCAAAACAGCAGAAAATTTTGGGCCCATTTCGCTTCTCACCAAGATTTGAATAGTTAGAGTTACAGTGGGAATGAGCCTAATAGAGCCACCTATGATCAATCTCCCTTTTGGGCAAAAAGCCTTTTCCTGATATCCAGTCTAAACCTCCCTGACTCAGCATCAAGATGAGATTCTTGGGTCATGTCACTGGTCATGAGAGGGACGAGATTGGTACCTGCCCCTCCACTTTCCATCTTGAAGATATGGAAGACTGGTGAGGTCTCCCCTCAGTCTGCTCTCCTCCAGGTTGAACAGACAAAGTGACCTTAGCCATTCCTCCAACAGATTCACTTCCAGACCCTTCACCATCCTCATTGCCCTCCTTTGGATGCTCTGTAATGGCTTAATATCTTCATTTTATCTTGTCTTCCAAAACTGCGCACAGAATTCAAAGTAAAGCTGCCCCAGCTCAGAGCAGAGCAGGACAATCCCCTCCCTTGCCCAGCTGTGATGCTGTGCCTGATGCCCCCTGGACACGGTTGGCCCTCCTGGCTGCCAGGGCACAATGACTCATGTTCAACTTGCCACTTATCAGGACCCTTAGTTCCCTTTCCTCCTGCTGCTCTTCAGCCTCTCATTCCCTGGTCCATACACACAACCAGGATTGACTCAGCCAAGCTGCAGAATTCATCACTTGCCCTCATTAAACTTCATATGGTTGGTGATTGCCCCATCCTCTCATTTGCTGTGGTCTCTCTGCAGGGCCTCTCTGCCCTTAAGGAAGTGCACAACTCCTCCCAGTTTGGTGTTGTCAGCAAATGTACTTAACATTCCCTCTAATCCTGCATTCAGGTCATTAATAAAGATGTTGAAGAGAACTGGGCTGAGGATGGATCCCTTTGGAACCCACAAGTGATGGGATGCCAGCCTGATGTCACCTCACTTACTACATCTTTCTGTGCCTGAGTCAGTTGCTTACCCATCGTGGTTATTCGGCTGTGCTGGACATCTTGTTCAGAAGGATACTGAGAGGCAGTACTGAAAGCTTTGCAGAATCCCAAAGAGATTACATCAACTGGCTTTCCTTTATTACTTCAGTGAGTTGCCATGTTGTAGAAGGAAATCAGGATTGACAAGTAGGACTTTCCCATCATGAAGCCCTACTAGCTGTGACCAATGACTGCACTGTAGTCCAGGTGTGTTTCTACAGGGGTAGAGTTAATCTTCTTCAGAGTAACTAATATAGGGTTATGTTTCGGGTTTGTGTTGGAAAAAGTGTTGATAACACAGGGATGTTTTGGAATGGCTGACCAGTATTTGCACAGGGTCAAGGCATTTCCTGCTTCTCATGTCACCTCTGACAGCAAGGAAGATGGAGATACATGGGAAGTTGAGAGGGAACATAGCCAGGACACTGCCGCCAGATGACCAAATGGATATATCCAGGACCATTTGGCAACGTGCTCAATATATAAAGCTGAGGAAAGAAGAAGGAAGGGAGGACATTCACAGTGATAGTATTTGTTTTCCCAAGTCACTGTTATGTGTGATGGAGCCCTGGATTATTGGTTATGCCCGAACACCCTCCTGCCTATGAGAAGGAGTGAATAAATTACTTGTTTTCTTCTCTACTGTGAAGGGCTTTTGCTTTACTTATTAATTTTTTTTCTTTTTTTTTCTTTTTTTTTTTTTGTCTCAATCCACAAGTTTTGTCACTTTTATTCTTCTGATTCTGTCTTCTACCTCAGTGGTGGAGGAGTGATCGAGCAACTGTGTGGTGTTTAGTTGACAGCTGGGGTTTAAATCATAACACAGATTTAATCTTCTACAAGTTTGTTAACTTGCAGTTTCTCTGAAATTTCAAAGAAAAATACAATATCCAAAATTGATAAGTTGTTCAGTTATGCTGACTTTTTGCACTCTTTATTGCTAACAGTATTTTCATCTGAGCTAGTAGTTTTCTTCCTTTATTGTAGTCGTTAAAATAAAAATTCCTGTCAGAGCCAACCTCTTCAAATCAAATGGCTACAAAAGGAGATGAAAGGCTAAGTTCAGTTGACCACCTATACCCATATTCAGTGTTTATTGAAACATTGTAGAACACCATCACATTAAGAGATATTACTTTGAGAGTCTGAGGCAAAATCAAGAGTCGTGTGTCCAGATCTTGGACTCATGAGTGCCAAAAAGACTTAATAATAATTGTTTATTGTAAATACATAAATTTTTTTTAAAAATCATTAAAAAAATAATGGCACCTTCTTGTCTTTTCCCTTTTCCAGAATACATATTACAGCTTTCACAGTGCAAATTACCTTTTGGAATCAGGAAGAAAATTAGCCTATTTAAGAAGGACAAGACCAATCAATTTACACTGTGTTTTATGTGGCTGTGCTCTATAGACATATCTATCAGATAAGCTCCAAATTTAAATGAGAAATTAGGTAGTTGATGAATGCATCAGGGTTTTAAGCATCAGTTCATTTGTCAGGCTTCAATTGTTTTGACAATAAATTTAGTCAACTCTATGATTTTATCTGTAGAAACATAGGTGAACAGTTTCCCACAATATTGGAGTATAGCTTTTAAAAATTTGGTGAATATCAGTGACACCTGAATGTTGAATATTTTCTTTAAAAAAACCCCCAAAACTAAAGCAATATAAAATTTTAGGTTCTTTCCTTCAGGATGTCATCAAAGTAGTACTCCATCTTCATAGAACTCTTTCAGAGTTGGACTTTATCTCTGATTTCCCTTTGTATTTGAGATTTTTCTGCACACTACTGAATGGAAACTAGTTTCAAATAATTGATGTTTCACATCAAAATGTTGATATCTGATTGTAAATAGATTGATTTTACTGTAAGATGTTAAAGGGGTAACAAACAGCTTACAATTTCTCTTGCTGAACAAAGAAAAGCCTTAATTAAATCTTCTTGAATGCATTTCATATTTGTTTTATGATTAAATTTGTCTAGTGTTGGAATTAGAAGGAAAATCTCAAAAGAAAAGTATCCAGAAAATATATTTAAGATACTTCTAGGAAACTCTGAGCAAATGTATTGCTTTTGAATGGCATGATTTTGTTAATGGGGAGGCTGCAGGACTGGCTTCTGTGAAAAGCTTCCCCCAGGTCCAGTAATGCCAATGTCAGCCAATTCCCAGAGAGACTGGCTGCTGGTCAAGGTTAAGCCCATCAGCGATGGTGGCAGCACCTCTGGGACAACATATTTAAGAAGACAGAATAAAAAAACAGATCATAAAAACTGTGGTAAAACAGCACCCAGTACAGAGGAGTGAAAATATATGAGAGAAAATTCTGCAGGCACCAAGGTCAGTGAAGTAGAAGGGGAAGAATCTTCAGGTACCAGAACAGAGACTGCCCTGTAGGTTAAGATGAGGACCATAGTGAAGCAGGTTGAGTTTCTGCAGGCCATGGAGATCCACATTAGAGCAAAAATAGCCTAAGAAGGATCCTCTGCCACAGCAGGTGGATATGCACTGAAAGGTGTTGTGACCCTGTGGGGAACCTGATCTGGAGCAGGCTCCTGGCATGACCTGTAATCCTGAGGAGAGGAGCCGACACAGGAGCAGGTTTTCCAGCAAGATCTGGGGTCACACGAGGGGCATCACACAATAGGAGACTGTAGGATCTTAAGGGCAAGTTCTAGTTCTTTCAAAACACTGAAAATTTGATTTCAGTTCTGTTCATTGCAATAGACTCCTAAGAAAAATGGTTTAATATTTATGTTATTAATAGTCAAAACACCTGTGAACAGAATCCTGTGGAATAAAAGATGATATAGAGATTTTGGGTATATTAGTTCTTCTATAATTCGTATATTTAAACATCTTTATCTGTGCATTCCATTGCCATTGAAATGTCAAAAAGTATTATTTTTTTCCCCCAAGACAACATTACAATTTTTAAAATTTAACTTGATTATGGTAAGCCATAAAAATATTTTTCATAGACAGATTTGGACCATCTTTTTGATTTAAAAATTATAGTCAACCATGCAATCAGCAGATAAAAGGACTCTAGTTATCTTTTGGAAGTTCTGTGCAACTGTAATCCTAGCTGACATTTGACAGATTCTCTGTCAGATTTCCATGTTTTATCTTTCCCCTCTGAGGTTATTTTTAAAGTGTGGCTATGAAAACTGCACTGTATAGAAAGCTTATTTGCAACTGGCATGGCGCCACAACAACATATGGAGGTGATGAACGTATTGCAAAATTCCACAAATGTGAATCACATATTAGAAGGAATCTTATTACACATGTGGCTTAGTAATGCTCTTTTGTTCACAATGTAAGAGGCTAATTTAGGTCTATATAGACGTATTATAAGCTATTAATCATCAAAACTAATTATTGCATGAACATTAAAATTTATTACAAACTTGAATAGGATGTCTGCTGGGATCTCCATGAATGTATGTATATAGATAAATTTACCAAAATCCCATCTATTCATTTGTGTACTAGATAGAAATAGTCTGTCTATGTCCCTACACTGTCTTACCTTGAGGACTTTAAAATTAATTAGGTAACTTTCTGTTTAGTTTGAAAGTTTCCCAGACATGCATGGAAATTCTTATTCTAAGGTGATAAACACTGCTTTTTCTACTTAGCAGCACATTACATTTAAGATTTTAAGTGGATAAGCTTAGGCAATTTGTCAGAGTGGCACCAAATCAGAATATTCATCTGAACTTCAAGAGACAAGCTGTTAAACTTTGCAAATATCTGCTGCATAGAGGTTCCCCAACATACAGCACAGCATTCTCCACCTTGCTGCTATTGTAGAAGGCATTGCAGAGTCTGGTATGCAGGGGAGCCAAGACAGGAGTTACTGACTGCACACAAATAGAGTGTCAGGTGCAGGCGCCCAGGTGTTGGCAGAGGTGGGGCTGAAAGGTGGCCTCTGTAAGGGGAATCCCTATTCCAGACACAGATGCTTCCAGCAGAGAGTGGACCCACCTCAGGGCAAAGTTGAGCCCAGCAGACAAGATGGTACATTGGTTAAAACGTATTTAAGAAAGGGGAAATGTTGCAAGGCAGTAAGGAGGACACTGCTGGGGATGTGGGCAGCTTAAAGGAGTTGGAAGTGGAGTAAACCTGAGCTCCAGAAGAGGTGGGGATGAAGGTGTTTTAACCTTTTGTCTTTGTTTCTCATTACTCAAATCTGTTTTAATTTTCAAATTTCCTCCAATCGAGTCTGCTTTGCCTGTGACGACAACTTGTAAGTGATATCCCTGTTATTTCCTCAAGCCACAAGGTTATTTTTATTTCTTCATGCGTTCTTGCCCTCCAGGCAAGTGGGTTAACCCTCCATGATCAGGGAACATATGTCAACACTTAAAACAGAAATTTTAGCCTCCCTTCATTCTGAGAGGAGACAGTGAGGCATGCACAAGGCATTGATACGTGTTTCACCTTATTTTAGTTGCACACTCTCCTGTGAAAACATGAAGCTTCGCTGCCCCATGGATTAATGAATAGCTCCCATATTCTACTTGTATATCAAAGCCTTATTGCATGGTTTGCTTTAAAGCCATGTGACCATGAGTGCTTTTGGGCACATAAATAAGAACAGCCAAAGCTGACAGCTCGAGGCTATCACTGGTTTCAGCTGAGTATCAAGTCCCAGAATCCAGTACCAATTGTCAGAGCCTTGCACTCTGTATCAGGAACTCAGCTGCTAGTGCTCAGACCTGGTCATGCTGTGCTGCCTGGAGTCTGACTGTCATAGGGAAAGCTTTGTGGGAAAATGTTGTGAGAAGTAAGAATCTTACTCGTCTCAATTTCGTTTAAGTTCAGACCCTATCCTTGCATATGCCATGTTGCAGATATGCATGTGTTTGTCTATGTATTTTGTTGGTCCCAATGGCCTGATTTTGTGCTTTCATCTCCAAATTTGTTTTACTGCTCTGGCCATCTGGCCTTTTGTCTGATTCAGTTTGGAGTGCCCAGATTTGTTCAGTGACTCTTGCTCAGGGTCTGTGGGACTGCATGACTTGGTGGGGGCACTGTCCTTCACACCTTGGAGCACCCTTGGCTCATCTGCTCTCAGAGATCAGCCCACTGGTTTTGCTCCCTGACCCTGGGAGTTGTTGCACTGTTTTGATGTCTATGCTGTGGTCTCGTGTGAGTGTTTTGGCATACAATTTATGCATAAATTCACAATCTCTGTGCTCATAAATAAACAGTGTTAGGAACAAATCCCCAGCTCAGGGGTCTAAAGGCACATCAGGCTGGAGGAGTCTGTACTGCTTTGTGGCTGCTCCCTCTATTGCAGACTTATTTTTATAAAATTAACTAAAATAGAGTCATGGAAAAAATAGCAATGAAATTATGAAAATAATCAAGAATACAAAGACTGTTTTTGCAAGTCCTCTAGTATTTAGCAACAGAGGTTTATACGTGCCGGAGACAAAGCAGATTGGAGTGGAAATGAATGGAGGTTTCTAACACATTCTACCTGTTTTCAGAACCCTTGGAAGAGGATGGCTGTGCTTAATTACAGCTGTCTGGATTACACCCTGGAGGTATAAAAATAGTAAGATTTATTTCGACTGTTGTTTGCCATTATATATGTATTGATTTTATTCAGCCAAATTAATTTCCTTTTCTCTAGCGTCATGCATGCAAATTAAATTCCTTTCTTTGGCAGACACTTGGTTTGGAACTTGAAGTTTCACTGCCATGTTATAGCAATTCTGACATAAATAGAAATAGATCCCAGTGTGATAACAAAGCTTTTGTTTCATATTTTAAATTACGTAAATAGTCAGGCTCAGTAAATATCAAACGTCTCTTTTACAATTTTGTATTTCATTGAAATAAACTCAGCATTTTAAAATGCTTTTAATACTGATTAAGTAGACTTTAATTTGGTAATAAGAGTAAATAAATCAATAGTAAAATACTGCTAGAATATTGATGGAAAAAGAGAATTAAATAATCAGGCATATGTTTATCATACAAGAAAAATATAAATTGGTATATTTGGGTTTTTACCCAAGCCAGAAGCACTGCAATTTAGTACAACCTTGAAAAAGTATAATCTGAGTTAGGTATCAACACTTTCATGAATTTGTTTTCAATTTATAGAATCACAGAAATTTTGGTTGGAAAGACCTCTAAGATGGACAAGTCCACTACTAATATACATCCCCAAGTGTCACATCTTATAAATACCTCCAGGAATGGTGATTCCACTCCTTTCTTTGGCAACTTATTCCAATGATAACATTTTTGGTGAAGAGTTTTCCCTAATTCCATATCTCTGTGGTCAGTTGTGGTATGTCTAATAAGTTCTTTTTGTCACATTCTTTTAGAAGATATTTTTTCTAGATTAATTAGAAATACTTATTCTATGAACATAAAAGCAGATGTCTAGTAGGTAGAAGTCACCTACAAGAACAAGGGCTCATGATCCTGAAATCTTCTCCAGCTGCTTATAGAAGAAGTTCTCCACCTCTTCTTCCCGGCTGGGGGCACAATAAGAGACTCCCAGTAGGACGTCAGCCTTGTTGGCTTTGCTCTTAATTCTTACCCACAGGCATTCAACTTCATCATCACTAGTTTCAATACCCATGGCATCAAAAGCCTCCCGAATATAGAGGGCCACCCCTCCACCTCTTCTCCCTTTCCTGTCTCTTCTGAAGAGCTTGTAGCCATCCAGTGCAACACCGCAGCTGTGTGAATCATCCCACCACGTTTCCAAGATGGCGACTACCTCACAGCTCTGCTCCTCTTCTTCATTACCCACACTGTGGCATTGGTATACATGCACATCAGCTGGGCTACTGATTTCACCCCTAACTCAGGCTGACCACCATTGAGCCTGCTTCCAGACAGCCCAGCTGCATGCCTTTCCCCCTTCAAACCTAGTTTAAAGCCATCTCAATGAGTTCCGCCAGTTCATGAGCTAAAATCCTTCTGCCCTTAACAGAGAGATTGAGCCCATCCAGTTCCAGTAGCCCAGGTGACGAAAAAGTTGCTCCATGATCAAAGAATCCAAAATTCTACTGATGCCACCAACCCTTGATCCGCTTATTGATCAGTGTGGGCTCTCCCATTCCTTTCATCGTTTCTGCCACCAAAGGGACTGAACACTACCTGTGCCCCTGCCCTGTCAACCACTTGACCCAATGCCCTAAAGGCCCTTTTGATTGCCCTGACACTCCTCTTTTCAATCTCATCACAGTCAGCCTAGAGTATCTGCAGTGAGTAATAATCAGAAGACCAAATCAACTCAGGGAGGTTCTAGGAATCTCACTTGTTTATTACATTATTTTAAAATACAAGAGAATCCTGTATAAATCTTTATTATTAAATTATCTACAAAGTAAGTTAATTACAAACTTACAGCTTACCATTTCCTCTTATTGACAGTTATTTTTTGATTATTTTCTGATAAAGTCATTGACTGAAAATGCCATTTCCTCAATAACCTTTTTTAACAATGTATCAGCTTCAACAAAACTTTTAATAGTTCTTGAGGTGGAAATTCTGGTCAAAATCAGAGACAATATTTTTTGCGTAGCAAATGCTCTATCAGCTTAGGCATCACATCCTGAAAATTACAGAAAGATACAAAAATTGTGTAGTTTATAATTCAAAACCAGATCACACCCTTAGTTCCTTCAAGCAACACAGTCACAGCATCTCTTGCTATTTTTTGATGTCAGCACCGTCCTGACATTTTTATTTTCTTTTTGCCTCCTAAAATGAAAGAAAATAGGACAGAGAAAGTAAAAATCCTGAGGTTTTCTCTGTAATTAGCAAAGGATGAGAAGATATATAGAGAACACTCAAATTGGATGCCTGCTCCAAGTAGCTCTTTAGAGGAATCAATCTTTCTGCATTGCCTATATGAGAATCAATGTAGACTAGCCTTCTAATTTAGGTACATATATTTGGGATTTATCTGCTGTACTATAGGTAGCTAAAAGGCATACAAGTCGTTATTAGTCACTCTGGTCTCACTTTGTAATAACCTCCAAGGACAATTCACTGCGTTAGAAAGGGCAGATGAATTGATCTCTGGGAGAGATACCAGTATCTTTTTTGCAAGCTATAGAAGGAGTTTGGGTTATCAAACCATTCCAGACTTAATTCTGTTACTCATATAAAGATATTTATCCCACTGAGGAGCTCTAAGGCATCTGGAGAATCTATGTAGAGTTAATAAAGACTGTAGAGGAAACCCATTCTCTTCCAGATAACCAAACATGACTGGCAGAACAATAATCTGCTAACATGTAATGGCACTAAAAAAATGTGTCGCATGGTCTAGAAGACCTTTAAAGGTCCATTCCAACTGAAATTCTTCTATGACTCTATGGTTCTGTGTCAGGAATCTTTTAGTTATAATTGAATGCTATTCCAAATTTAAACAATTTAATTAAACTTTTCTGTCTGTGTGTTTTCTGCTCAGGAAGTGCTGCTTCTTTTGAAATGTCAGTAAGAAAGTAAGAAGTATTCAAGAGTGATCATAAGATTTATTGCATAAAGGATGGAAAGTATCTAAGAGTTGAGAACAATCTTCTGCCCCTTCTGACATGAGGAACCCCAGGTGTTGCAGCAACAGTGAGCCCACCTTCACTGAACACACAGCATTACACAGAATTTCTGTCTGTGATGAGAGGTTCACCAGCACAAAGTCCTTTTTCTCAATACACACTCATCAATCACGGGGAGCATTAGATCTGAAGAATGATTTAGACAACATATTCTAACATCCTAATCTCACTAATGGAATTATAGCTCCTGGAGAGCTGCATACAATATTTCCAGTGAGCAAGAAAATGCAGTATCCATATACATTTACAGTAAAATGCACATCACAAAGAGGGATGTTGACAACATATTGATTATGTGTACTTTGACTAATTATATTATTATTTACATATACCATAATTAAACAACAGTCACATGGTAACTGTGATATCTTTTCATACTCCTGAATGATCATGGGTGGTGTCTAAAGGTGAATTATGTGCACAGATTTCCAGTATAGGTAGCAGCCTCCAAGTACTTAATTCACTTGTCTGGGGAAGTATGGCAAGTGCCATTTGAGTCCTAGGCTATCTTCACTGGCCTCCAGCTCCATTTTCATGGATGCATGGATCTCCCATCTGTTTTCTCAGATAATTTAAAGTAACTTCAAATAACACTGGAGGCAATTTTTAGGCAGCACTTAGAGCCTTACAGTCTGTGCAGCACAAAAAAAAATAATTTATCACAACCAGACACTATGGTTTAGGTTTGTTGGTCAGTACAGCCATTGTTTTTGCACTAAGAAACTGAAAGATTCTCACTTGATTGATATAGGTCCTACAAGATACCTGGAGTGATGTTCTGGACCAGTTGGAAACCTGTAAAAATAATTAGGATTAAGAATCCCACCTTTTAAGCAATTTAATCAAACTCTGTATGTCTACTTTAGAATCATCAGAATTACTCTTTAGACTCCACTAATGGATGCTTATTTGTTTTATTGAGACCTTACATACCTTAATCACATTAGGTATGTAAAAAACCCACACCTGTATGAATACATTTCTGTTTCTTAAATAGGAACAGAATTCTTTCTGTCACTTTAAAGCTGAGTGTATCTGGTGTGTCTGAGATCGAGCTAAACTTCCTCACAGCAGTCCTTGTAGAGCTGTTCTTTGCACTGGTAGCTGGAAAGGCTTTGGTAATACAACAGTGCTTTGGCTACTGCTGTGCAGCACAGGCACAGCATCACCACTGTCCCTACAACATTCCCCATTGTCCCACTTCAGCAGTGAAGAAGATCTTGGGAGGGGAAAGAGCTGCCACAGCTGACTCAGACTGATCAAAGGGATATTCTGTAACCATATGGTGTCCACTCAACAATCAAAGTTAATAATTAGAAGGAAAGTGGAGAGGAGACTTTTTCCATCTTATTTTCTTCCCTCCCTGTCCTACTGAGGGCAGTTGTGATGGAACAACTTTCTGCATACCTGACACACAGCCAAGGTCATCCCACCAAATGAGTCCCATCCATAATCATGTACATTTTAGACAATGTGAATATCACCGGCCGATTTTAGATCTCTAATATTCAACATATTCTATTTTATATAGAAAATTCTATACTTCTAGCACTAGGAACCTGAACTTAAATTCCAAACAACTTGTCTCCAAAGCTGCTAATTTAATATTTCAAAGTTTGAGGATGGAAACAGACATTCAAGTTTTTATTTGTCATGTAAAAAAAAAAAAAAAAGACACAATAACCACCAACAACAAAAAAAATCATTAATTGTCTCTTACTTAATTCTTACCAAAATATTTATTAATGATATTGAAGCCAAAGGATTGTCAGTTATTTTTATAATTTCTTGCCTGTACATCCAAAAAATCTGACAAAATCTCTTTCACCCTATAGTTCCTTCTCTGATTTCCAATGCAGTTTGTCTGTGATAGATTTCAGGAAAAGAGCACCCACCAACAGCTAAAATTTTGGTGTAAAATCTGCCATTTTAGCATCAAATTGTCATTGGAAAAAGGTTGATATAAAGGATTTGTGCTACACATAACCCTTCACAGAAAGCTCTTCCTTTTAGTTGGCTCTGTCTGCTGTGTGAATGGTAGACTATGGCAGAATGACAGTGCAGAAAACTGGGTATTGTGCCTTCATACATCTTCTCCCCAGCAAGACTTATCAGAACTCGATGTCAGGTTTAAATTCAACATTTCTATACCTAGTTAATTTTAAATCACAGCACATTAGTAAAGACTTTAGTTTTTATTAAAAGTATGTGGCTGCTTGTTTGATTACTTTTTCCCCAAGGTAAGCCTCAAAAAAGTTTGACTGACAGGGCAGCAAAATATTCTTATTTTCAGTATATGGATTTTCCTCAGCATCAGAAACAAAAATTAAAATAATAAAAATGTTGGATTTTTTCAATTAAACCCAAAATAGAAACCTTTACATTCCTTCAGGCTGAAACATAATACTGGTCAGAGGATTACAGAGAAAGAAGGTAAAAGACAGCTCTAACTCTGTACGACTATCTTAAGTGGAAAAATATGGCTGTTTTTCCTTCTTATATGTTCATTTTACAAATTCTTTCCTTTTTTATAAGACCTAACACAGTAATATGAAATTCTAAATTTCTCCTAAAAGCAAAGGCCAGTAGCTAGCCTCCTGTTTTACAGTACAGAAGAACATCTAAGTCGCCATAACAGAGCATTATGCTCCTTCTGACTCACTCTCCTTACAGAAGAGCAAGACAATTTTCTCTTTTAGTATACTGAAAATTTGTCAACAAGATTTTTTTATTTTAGCCAAAATTGTATTACAGAGTATTAATTGATATTTATTCTATTTTATGAGAAGAAAATTATCATAATTCACTGTTGAAATGTGATTTTATTTATATGTTGGGCATTGAGATAATATCCTCAATTTTGAAATATTTATTTGCAAATAAAGATAAATGCCACATAATTTCATATGAAAACTTTTAGTCAAAGCCAGCCCTTAAAAACCACCTACCCTTTTATTATGTTATTTACATATGCTAATAAAATATTTTAGAAGTGATTTCTAATTTGCATCCTAATTAATGAACTAGGGGTCCACAGAATCATGTTTAAAATCGTACATTTTAAGAGAAATTAATAGCAGAAGAAAATAATACTAGATGTAAATAAAAAACAGGATGTAGGAGAACAAAATTTGCAGTTTTCTGAGCTGTCTATTTGTCCCCAAAATCACTTCAAAGATCATACACAAGGAAATTTTATGTATATAGAGATACACACACACATATTGTCTGTACATACATTGCAGTCAATCAAATTTTAGCACTGCTTCTTTGCTAGCAAACATCTGTTGCAGACATTATGGACTTATGTAAGACAAACTATTTATGTGCTGAGAATGTTAAGTATTCAGCTGGTCATTATCTTTCAGCCTTATAAAACATCACCAGTAATTAACCTGTAGCAATATAACATGATTAAAAACTCTTAAGACAGTTGAAGCTGTCTTTTCAGTGTGATTTTTACATTTGTTTTTCACTCATTTAAATTCTCAGCCTACCAGTGTTTTCTTTTGTTAAGCCAATTTGAAATTGTCTCTCTTTTCCTTTCTAAAAAGCTGAGCATACTGGCTGTGGTTGACGTATTGATATGTGCCCACTTAAGCAGATACACTTGATTATTCACCTGTGTCAAATAATCCTTTTCAGTTTTTGGCTATTTGGAACCAACAGCTGCAGGAGGATGAGTCTGAACGGATTTCACCTTTCCAGCATGCATGGCAGTGTAACTGCTTTCATTCCACTCATCTGATGGGATATTTTATGGAACTGTACAAATTCTTTCGGAACTGGGATCAGCTTATGCTAATATCTGTCCATTTTCTTGCAGACATTAACAAAGAAAATTTTTGCTGATCAGTTACCTTATATATAAATTGATCTTGGTCAGGCTGTTCAAGAAGTGTCATCAGAAATGGCAGAGGAATGGGTTCATATCAAAATACTTTCAAAAGGGAAAAATAAGAAATAATAAAAGTGGTCTCTCCTCACGTACAAATTACTCACTTGAATTTGCAGTGTTGCTTATTTTCCATTAAATGCATACTATAGATATACTTAATTTTTTTTTTCATACTCCATCTCTGTTAAAGATAAGTATAATAATTTTAGAATGGTTTTCTACTCTTACAAGTACTGAAAACCAAGATTCTGTTACAGTACACATATTCTTGAAGATATCGCATAGAGATGGATAAAGAAAAAAATCAGATCAGTAGGAGTTAAAAAACGACAGTTCAGTAACAAATTTCAGTAAAAAAATCTAGTTCAATATTGTGATTTCTATTATCAGATGTGATGATACTGATATTGAATATTTTGAAAATGAGATATGATCATTCAATATATCTCTTAGTGGTGATTGACATAATGCTCAGCATTATGATGAAAATCGATATAGTAATGATTTGTTCCAATAAGGAAGAATTTTCAGAATACTTATTTTATTATAAATCTTTTCTGGTAAGTATTCATTTTGCCATTGGTAGTAAAGAAATCAGTAAACTAAAAGTTTCATAAATATTTTGGGTAAAATTAAGGAGAAAGTTTTCATAAGATCTAAATAAAATAATCATTACAGATAGGATTGCAGTGAAGAAGTATTTCAGTATTTTGCTGAGTGATATCTGCTGTTGAGCCTACAGCAGATTTAAGCCATGGGAGAGTTTGACATATGTGACAGCATGCCATTTAGAAGTGTTGCCTGCATGTTATCCCTGGGGAAGGCTTTGTTTAGCTCTAGTGGTGTAAGGAAATGCTGAGAAATGCAGGTTACAAATTGAGCAATCCCCAGCTGTGTTATATACATTTGTGTCTGAGCCTATTATGACTCTTCAATTTATGTGTGATAAAGCTGTGTCTGCTGTCATTCTGCTATAGTCATTAAATATCCTCAGCATTGTTCAGTGATATTGCTAATTGAGTAAAGCACCATTAAATGTATTTTATTTTCATTTCAGTAGATCACAGTGACGATTACAGTGGAGCTAGAGTTCATGTATATGCCTCTGGCACATAATCACAATTTCTCTAACTTCCAAGCTTGCTGTCATTTGATATGCTTGATTCTGTATCACCATGATCTTAGACATTGCCCATAGGAAATAAAATTATGAGAAAACTCTAGACACCCCATCGTATCACCATGAATCTTGACAATTGCTGTAATTTGAAGATTTCATAAGACATGTTTAAAGCACTACAAACAACAATTCAACTCTTAATCTGTTCTAAATACAGATACTGTTACACAGGGACAAGAACAGTCTAAAGGCCCTGACTTTGTCAAAAGTTGTGGAATGGAGAAAAAATATTTAAAACTACTCCTCTGAAAAAAAATATAAGCAAGAAAGAAAAAGGTAAAAAAATTATGAGGAACTTCCCTTCCTAAAAACAGTAAAATATAATAAAGAATATTGATGATTTTTTTATTCCTCTTATGTTGCAAAACCTGGCAATATAGCATATGTTTCTCAGTTCTTTTCCTTGTATCACAGTCATTATTATTTATTGATGTGGGATACTATGCACACAGTCTGTGCATTCAAAATGTCTGCTGTATGCTTTTAGCAATACGACTATCTAAAAGCTTAGGAAATTCTAAAGGAAAAACTCGCTAAAATCTCACCTTTTACTTTCAGTTATTTAGAGGTGAGACAGCTATCTGACATCCCCAATGCTGTGGGAAGTGAGGGCTCAGACTGCCTCCTGTGTTTTGCCACCTATAAGATATTCATTGAAGGCATACTTGTGAGTTTGGAGTAAAAATTAGATTCATTTCCATTCTGGTGTTAAGACTGCATTAAAGGTTGTTTCATTGTATAGTACAGCCTCAGTGTTAGGTCCCCATGCTGAGCAGCCATATCTGAACTGCTAAAAAAAAACGGAGATACAGATAGAGAAAAAAAAATATCCCAGTGAAATGAAAAGGCAGAAGTAAGAATTAGAAAAAGAACAAAGTTCTTGAAATTTGAAGCATCTTGAGTCTCAGAAAACTCAGGAAAGCAGAACACTTGAAAGTTCATATATAACATGGTGTTTCAGGTTCCAAGAATCAAGAAGCTGCTAGATGGTTGTTTTTAACAAAGGAAAGAACTCATAGCTCCATCACCTGTTTGCTTGGTTGAAACCTTTGGTCGTCTGGGCAGTAACAAGGGCAACACTTGTCATCGGAGGGACAGTTGGACCAGAAAGAAAATGAGTGTACTTATGTGTCAGTGCAGTGTGCACAGCATGGTTTGCCTTCAAGTTTTTGATTACCATTTCACTGTGTTCACAAAGTCCTTTTCAAAAAAAGACAGGAGCTAGAGAAGCCAACAGATACCACACATCTGAAAGGTGACTAGTCCAGAATTAGGGAAGGTTAGTAGCACTTATTTTCTTTCATTCTTAAAGTAAAAACATTAGCAGCATGCAAGTGTTTTTGCATGGATTAACTCAACATTTCTATTTTAATATGGGGTCACAGCTGAGGAAACAAGCATTCATGTTATATATGTATTATATATGTTATGCATTAATCATTTAAACATGAAATCAGAATCAAACAAGGCTTTCTGATTTGTTAAATATAGAGAATCCCTGCACTGCCACTAGGACTCATCAGTTACAGGGTACTTACTGAGTACTTCTGCTGCAGAATTTAAACTTTCCACATCTAGGTCAATAAATGTATTTTACATAATAAATAAAATTTCTCTCGCCTCATAATTATATTTTTCTGATGCTTTAAAAATCAAGAATATGGGCATTCTTCTTTAAAATTTGTTAAGATGGTTTCATGCTACTGAGGTTGATGGGGAGTAGGAACTATTTTCAGTGCCTGAAGGGAAGTGTTACCTGGTTATTAATTTTCCAGAGATTTTATTTGCGCTGAGATACCTTTGTGTTGTGTTTCAGCAACTTAGCACAGGTAGCAAATTAGGATATATTTCTGTGGTTACTTGCATCCATGACAGCAGACTATGGATCCTGAACAATTAATACTTTAAGCAGATAGCCTACATAGTGCAACATAACAGTGTATCTGCTCTGCACAGCATCTCTGTGCCTTGGCAGTTGCTCCACATCACTGCCACGCGTCTTTTTCATCTGGTGATAATTTTGGCATCTGTGTTACAAAAGATGTTCAGCAAAAGGAAAAAGAAGGCAGAGAATTTTCAGTCAGATAAAGACACCAGAACATCAGGCAGGGTTTTAACTGCTGCCTGTGAAACCAAGCAAGACCAAACAATATGTAAGGTTGCAGTGAAATGTGACAGTCGGGGGTTGCACTTTGATAAATGCAAACTTCTGACATTCAGCAAGTTATAAATAATATCTATTGAGAAGGCAAAATCCTCACACAAAAACTTTTAAATTTTTAAATGTTTTAAACATTATTTCCCCCCATCCTTGTCATAAAATGGCAGCCCTAAATACACTCTCTTTGCTATGGTGGGTATGGGGGAAACAAACTATGAGTCTCATCTCAAAAAATACCTACATAAGCCCTTGTTCCTGCTACTCCATCTCTTTCAATATTTTCTGCTACACAACCAAGAATTCTACATGGAAAAAATGTTGCACTGAAAGCCTTAATTTAAATAAATAAAACCAGCTGTCATGAAAATTACCAGCCAGAGTAACAGAAAAAAAACTCCACAAACAACAGAAAGATATTCTCATATTCTAGTACTAAGGAAAAAAAAGATGTTTCCATTAGATCTCCAAAGAGCACTCTCCCATAAGGCATATTCTTATTATCCATTATCTCACTACATGTATAAATTTGCATTGTTTTAAAGTAAAGATTGCTAGGAATAAGTACATGGACTACAGGGCAGGAGCTTTTCTTTCAGTTGTCTTGAAGTCCTTAAATGGATTTCACATAAAACCCAGAAAAATATATTTGAGTGGGTTATTCCTGATGCATTTTATCCTCAAACTGAAGGGATGAGGGAAATGTGAGCAACTGAAATGATTATTTAGAACAGAAGCTGTTAAATAAAAACAAATGTTAGCACTGCTATTACTGTACCAGTAATACAGGCATCCTGAAGTCAAGGTATGGAACCTTGGGTGCCATTTCATTACATTCATATGAGGCATTTTTAGGTTCTTGGTGAGCTCGCAATCCATAAAAATAATACTGTGCAGAAGACAAAAAACACAGACTCAAATGTTAAATTTTTAGTAATATTAAAGTTCTTCAAATGAACAAGTCTGCAAATTAGTTTTCTAGCAAGTAAGTTTAGAATTTTAAAGAGAACATATTTTCACTATGTTCCTGTAGAAAATACATTAAATTTTAGTGCACTATATAATTGCTTTTTTCCTGTTGCTTCCTAAGCATCTTGAAGTTTCCATCATGAAATTAAATCATGTGATGTCTGCTAATAAATTCTCATTTTTAAATGCTGTGATTAAAAATAATTGGAGATTAATTATGCATATACTTGATAATTCTTTCTATAAACAGCTTGAACTTTATTTGTCTCAGTTTTCTTGTGTACAAAAATGGCAGTGCAGGTTTAGATCCTGAAAACTGAAAGAAAACTGTCACGGTGGGGTGTAGGGAGTGGTGGGTTGTGGTCTAATTTGTCCTTTTGTAGATGGTGGTTCAGGGACAAAGAGGTTTGGTTTTCTTTGGGTTTGCTTGGGGTTTTTTTGTTTCTGGGTATTTTTTTTGTTTGTTTGGTTTTTTTTTTGTTTTGTTTTGTTTTGTTTTGTTTTGTTTTGTTTTTCTTCAATTAAAAGATGTTTTTTTAAAAGGCTACAGGATTAAAGTCTAGTAACATAAATTTTGTTCAATGGCACATGCACAAAATTCCTGATAGCTGAGCTACCAGTGAAATTCATTGCTCTTGATTGTTTTCTCATCAATATCTCACTTACCTAAAAAATTTCCTTGTCATCTATTGAGTTTAAACAATGCAATGTCAGAAAGCAAAAAAACTTGAATCTGTTCTCTCTGGGGTCAATTAACTCTATCAAGTTAGCAGAACAAGGAACAGCACTTTACACTGACAGGACTGTCTGAAATGGACTGTGCTCTAGGGTCGCAAGTCATCTCCTGTTCAATTCTTGTTCTATAAAGAAGTCTTTTCAACTTTTCATTCAGCTGCTTATGCATTGCTGTCGTGTGTTCACTTTGTGATAGGGACCAGAAATCAAATGAAGAGTAGCCAGGTCTCTCATATTCTTCTTTATCTGGTTCTTGCACACATGCTAGTAAGCTATGATTAAAAGACACTCTCCAGGTTCCCTCCCGTAATAGCATTCACAGTTGGATGAAGTACTAGCAGGAGACTTACATGCGTGGTCAAATTTATGCATAAAATTATCCTATTACTTTTTTATTTGATGCTGTGTTATGAGAAACTCCAAACCTTTCCCAACTAATTTTTTTCATACCATTCAGTTTTATAAAAATCCATCACTTCTATAGGGTCTACAATTTAGGGGATTTTTTTCTTGCTTTTTTTTCCCTTTTTTTCCCCCCCACAGGTTATAGTAGAGCAGAATACCTGGATTTAGAGCAAAAGGGTTTTTTCCTTTTGAGTTCAGTTTCTTTCTCACTAATTAGCTGGTCCTCAAGATTTTTTTTTTTGTGGAAAAAACAGTATTTTCATTTCTGTTGGTGTGACTGCTATTTGAAAGAGCAGACAACAAGTAATTGTCAGCAAAAGACATTTCTGAATCTGCAAAAGTTTCGAAAGGATTTTATGTATTATAGCAAAAAGTAGATCACCCAACTACAAAACTTTTGAAAATAATTGATTAAAGAACAGTCTTCTCTTTAAAGAGGTAATAGTGATTTTATTTTTAAAAATGTTACATTTAATGCTGAAATACTTTTTGTTCTTCATTAAAGACCTATGAATATGGAAATAAATCATTACCAGGTACTATTGATATATTTGTTATTTATTGAGATCAAATGATATCAGAATTCTGATTTATGGAAAAAGGTATCTGGAAAGGAGATGCATTTTGATCCAGATACTCAACACCCAGTACAAGACCCATAAGAGTTTTGCCTTTAGTTTCTGCAGCGACAAGATTTTCCCCAAAAAGTATTTATTAATACAGCTATAGTTCTGCTTGTGGGCATGGAATTGTTTTATATACACATGTTTCTGTACAGTGCTTCTATTCCTTAGATCACTTTATGCAGAGTGCTTAATAGTTTGTTATGATGATTTTCTTATCACGTCCTGAATTAGTTGTACTTGTTTCATAGAGGTTAATAACATAAAATTAAAGTGGTAAGAAATTGGTTACCAGAATTAATAATGTAGCACAGTAACTGGTAATACAATATTGGTATGGATACAAGACATCTCAATGCTAGGTATTTGAGCAATATTTTTCAGTGAACAACCTAAATTCTTTATGCTTTTGATGATTATCTAAAAAAATGCAGAAGGTATATTTGAAGTCATAAAATACAGCTCTTTAGAATTCTAAGTCTCTTGAGTATCTTTGACCTTGAAAGGATTAAACAAAACCTGAATCAAGTATCTGTACAAAAGAAAAAACTCTCACAGAATTACATTTGCTGGCGTATTTCCATGTGTGCTTCATGTAGTAATGTAGTAGGATCAGCATTAATTTAAATACTCACTGGACAAAATAAATACATGAACTAAAAAGAATCATCAATTCCAGAGGTTTTTAACATGTTTTTGGAAGTATTTGACTTCTTTTATAAATATTTAATATTCTCTGTACTCTTTGATAAGCACACTAGGACACTGGAGTTTGATTCAGGGTACTTGATTTCTCTTCTTAGCTCAGCTGCTCCAAGACTGGCCTTGGGAAACTCATCTCATACCTCTTAAGATATACTTTTTTGCTTTTAACTCTTTATTCTCCTAGTCTTTTTCAATAATAAGCAATTGTTTCAGGGCAGAAAATGTACCTTATTGAAATAAAAATATCTGGAGTTACAGGTATTCAGACTGTTAAGGACGTGTAGGCTATTACATACCTAAGTATACAAACCTATATTTCTTTTTCTAAATTTATTTCTTCACATGATATTTGGTGCTTTAGAATCACAAATTTTCTTTTGTGAGATAAGGACTTTCAATAAACAGTTGAAATTGCTACAATTCTTTATCCATAAGAAAGCTACCAAATCTGTCGCTCATTCAATATTTAGTGTATTTCATATGTTCAGTATCAATTCAAAATAAAAAGGTATCAAAATTTGTTTAATCCCCACTGAAATCCAACATGTGTGAATTATCACTCTTCATTCTTCAGACGAAACTGACGTAATTATCACACTGCAAATCCTAAGAAACTGAAATAATGTTGAATTAAGAAGTCTATCATAAAATTTTTGGTATGTTCAATGATGCAAGTTGAAAGTTCTTGAGAATAATTGGTCAGAAAGATCTCACACATGTAAATAAAACACACACGGAAAAATTCTGTTGCAACAGTTGATCTTTATAGATTGACTTACCATTTAAGAATCAAGAAGTAGATGTAATTTCATAGCAGCTCCAAGTAGATGGGGTAGGATGAAGCACATAAGCTTCTTATTCAAGAATTGTAGACTTGTGGCTGGAAGCATGGCCCATAAATAACTGTGGTAACAAATAATAGCAAATAACATCTGTGGTTACACTAACTCAGGAAAAGAAAATTTACAAGGGCCATCAATCTTCATGCTTTAGGGCACGAGCTGATCACCAGCTGACATCCACAAGCAATCTCTCTCTCGGTGTTTTATTACACAGTAAAGTAGATTACGAGTTTTTGTGACTTTGGAGGAGGAACAAACATTGAGCACAGGGACAGATAAGGTACAGGTCTACAAAGACCATTGCTTCAACCAAGATTACAGTACTTGCAGAAAAATGTTGCAATGTGCTTGCAAATTTACGACTGATCAAAAGTTAGGTTATCCAGTGAGACTAATTAACTAATCGCTCTGTGAGAAAAATATTTATTTTAATGGAAATTTAAGGCAAACACAAAAAAAGTATTTATTTAGCAATGCTTTAATTTAAATTGTACAGGAGACATTTAGGTAACTAGGTTAATAGCTGGTAATTAAATTGACCATTAAAAGCATTCTTTCTTTGACAACAATGCCAAAAAAGTATTTAGGCATCTTTTCCTTGAGAATAGTTTAAGTTATGTATTAGAATTAATAGAATTATGCATCTGTAACAATACAGAATAGAATCAGTCAAATTAGAAGTTCACATTCACATGAAATTCACATTAGAAAAAGAGAGAATGAGTGGATTTTCTTTTGTGATAGAAATTTGAACTTTTTATCCTATTTACCATATAATTTAGGGAAAAGTAAGAAAAAAAAAAAAGGTTATGTATTGGTTTTTATTGGTTTGATGTTTTTGGTTTTTTAGACTTGCTTTTATAGCTTAAAAATTCTTACAACTTCAATATATATATATTTTACATGGGAAAAAAATAATGTATTTCCAGAGGTCAAGTTTTATTACTACTGATGGAAAGATCCAGGGTTCCTAAAAGGTTGACTAGAAAAAGGTAAAGAACTACATAATGTTAAGTTGCTTTTCACAACAGTATTTTGAACACGATCACCTATGGTGAATTTCAGAGAAGACAAAATTTTGAGTTTATTTTTGGAAGGAGAAAAAAGAATCAGTGCAACATAGCAGAAGTTAGAGATTACAAGAGATTGATTGTGAAGTCTCTGGCACCACCCTAATAGGCAATTGATGAAACAAAAGTAAATATTAGCATGTTATGTGATTAGAACAGCATGCAAAAAAAAAGATCCAACATACTAATTAAAATATAAGATTAAATGCTACATAAATTAAGAATCTTTATAGATTCCTAATGCCTTAAAATATATCAGAAGAGGGACTACAAGAAAACTAGTGAGGGAATTTTTACGAGGGCATGTACTGATAGGACAAGAGGTAATGGCTTTAAACCTAAGGAGGTTAGATACTGAAAGGAAATTCTTTACACTGAGAGTGGAGAAACACCAGCAGAGGTTCCTCAGAGAACTTGTGGATGTCTCACCCCTGGAAGTATTCAAGGCCAGGTTGGAACTAGATGATTTTAAGGTCTATTCCGGCTCAAAATATTCTATGATTCCATGAATTTAATTATGAATAATTTGGATTTAAAGTCCTTTAATCTATTAGGTATTTCTGCTATATGTCATAGACAACATTTGTAGTGCAACTCTCCCATGGTTAATTTGATTTGTATCCATGAAACATTCACATATTTAAGATCTGAATGAGACCTTATTATATACCAATGACTACAGGTAAGCTTTTCTAACAAAAAAGTGGATTGGCATAGAAAATGTTCCAAAAGTCTAGCATTTTAACTGAAACCTTGAATGTAATAAAAGAGAAGCTGTAAATTATTTTAGAAGACAACTGATGAGGGGCATCAAGCCCTCTTAAAACCCTAGACTAAGATTTCTTTTTTTATCTGTAAAAAATAGACCAGATAAAGTAAACGGCCAGCTTATTTTAGCTGCTTGTATTTCTCCCTCCATTCAATTCAACACTCATGGGTCCAGAGGAAAAGAATGAACAGAAGAACTTAATTATATGCCCCAGTGAGAATGAAATAACTACAGAAGACTGGGAATGATTCTCTGTTCTTTTTTATTTTTAGTTTTTAACATTAGGATAAAGAATATTGTGACTATTGGGAGAATAATTAATAAAGAAAACTTTTTGCTACTGCTATGAACTAGTAAACCATGTATGCTCATGAATGCATCTGGGCACTGGGGCCAGGTGGCAACAAGCACTGAGAATCAATCATAGAAACTACATCTTCAGAGCTGGGTGTCTTTATGCAGAATTCCTCTTGGAATGGTTCCTAGATAATTCTACTGCCTAAGCAATCTCCAGGTTCCTGTGTGAGACTGCTAGCTGGCACATTCTAAAATCATCCTGGGGAAATTTTTTAGAACTTTGCTAGTAAAATAATGCTTGGGAATGTCCCCAAACACTGCTTAATTTACCTCTAAAGACACAGATTCTCGAAGCTTCTAGCTGCTTCCAATAGATGTTTCCTATATTAGGAGCTTCATATTCAAGATCTCCCTTGCTCACTTAATTCCATGCATTTTTGGCCCCATTAGCTTTAAAGTCTTGTTTCTTCACAGTAAGACAGAGTTAGTGGCAAGAATGAAAGAGAACTTCCTGTAAACTGTTGCATGTCTTATTACTTAACTTCCAGTGAATGAGGCAATATTACAACTTGTGCAAAGAAGTTGTGGATGTGCTTCCCTCAGAGGTTTTCAAGGCCAGCTGGATGGACCTCTGAGCAACTTAGTCCAGTTGATGATGTTCCTGCCCAAGGCAGGGAGGGTTAGAACTGCATGATCTTCAGGATCCACTTCCCCTAAACCATTCTGTGATTCTGTGAACTTTCTTTTCTTAGCAAGACAGAGTTTCCTCGGGATAAGGTACATCTAAACTACACACTTTCCTAATTTTTGATGAATACAATAAACAGAAGATTATGGAAGAAAAATTCCTTTTGCTTTACAGCCATCATCACTGGAAAATCAGGCATTCTGAGTCCTTAACTGCAAAGAAAGGATTCAGCACATACTTCTGAATCAATCACCTGTTGATAAAGCTATTTGTTTAATTATAGCTCTTGGGTAGCTACTGGCCTTTTCTAAGCTGCTAATGTTTATCACCTGAGGTCGTTGGTTTATTCTATGTTCCCTGTGCAGTCAAAAGAAAAAGGATTTATCTCATTTAGCTGTTTTAAAAAGTCCTGTGGAGACCTATGCTTCTCTCCTTTGGCTCTAGCCAGTGTTCTTTACTTAGGATGTTAGGATCCTCTAGATGTTACATAAAGGATAAGTTAGTTAAGTGTTTAAAGCACAGATACTAAAGCTTATCTTCTACTTTATCTCTTGGAAACAGAGAGAATTCCACTGTGAAAGGAAACACATTTTATGGTCTACGATGCACTGTAAAAGTTTGTCCTGCTTCAGAAATGTCACCGTATTTTTCTTCTACCCAAAAAAAAAAAAAAAAATAAATAAAATAAAATAAATAAAATAAGCCCTTTAGGATGCTTCATCTCTTTCACAAATACTAATTTTCAAGGAGATGAACTGGTTGAATAGGCAGTGTCCTCTGAAGCCTTTAGTTATTTATCTTTGCATAAAACATATTTGTATATGGAGTATAATACTAATCCAAATAATGGTTCTTATTAATTAGAATGTTATTGTTAGCTTCCAAGAAGCTAAGGAGGAAGAAGCGAGCTTTTCTTAAATGTACAGCAGTAGTAGCAGCACTTCTTTTCCAGACCCCAACTGTCACCAAGCCAATTTTTATTAAAAAGATCTGTAGGAGGTTTGCTAGCCTCTGAAGCATGTGTGTTAACAGCTTTAAAAAAAAAATGCAGCCATTATACGATGCACAAAGCTAGAAGAAAATCATCAGGCCCAAATAACCAAGAAATAACCCCTTTCTAATAAGTAACCCTAAAGGGTGCCATTTACTATCAAAAGCAGCAAAATGCAGAATAGAAATCAAACAAAACATATTCCCAAGAGAGAAATATTTCATGCTTTAGAATTCAGCAATTGCAGCCTGAGATATTTAAAGCATTTCAAAAGAGATTTATGTTCATGCTTAGAAGCAAATGCTTTCAGAATAGCAATGATTGCTGATGCAAATTATTTTCATACTGTGTGTTGCAGCCTGAGACATACAATTCTGATATTTGGGATATCTTTCTAATCTAATCTTTCTGGAAAAACACTGGCAAAACACAGTGTAAAAGTCTTATTCTTGAGAGTTTTTTTAATGCAAAAAATTGTTCAATATTTCAGTTCTTCCTTAAGTTATTACCTAGTCAAAGTTTTATTTAAGTGCAAAAGACTAGGAACAAGGCTAAATCAATTCATATGGATATTGCTGGGATTCAAATATTTCAAATAATTAAATGGGTGCTTTGGTCTAGCAGTGGATTAGAAATTAAATCTTCATATACTGGTAAAATGAATTATACTGTTCAAAACAGATCTACTTAAAAAACCTTTTCCACTTCTGTATGTAGTCTCAATAACATGGCTTGATCATATTTATACTTCAGTATGCATGCAGAAATACCAATAGAATTTCTTATCTGCTAATAAATGTAGCTGTAGAGCAATTGCCTTTCAGTTCTTTATGCTGCCATACCCATATGCTCTCAGGCAGCCCTTCCTTCTGTTGTCTGCTTCCTTCTGACAAGGAAGGGCTCAGATATCAAAAAATAGGCATTTATAGACAATTTTTAAAAAAACCCTTTTATACATGGTGTTTGATACATAGAACAACTAGTTTTACTATATATGCTTCTAAATGGTCATATGGGTGAATATTTTATATGTATATATACAAATGTATAAAGCTTTAGAAATTGAGTAAAAATAACTGTAAAAACAGGTGTAAAGTAGATGCAACATTAGGTAATAGGAAGCAACTGAATAAATAATTAAAATTTAATTGCGAAGAGACACTAATTAAACAAAAGCAAAAGGCAAACTCACGTTCCTCCACTTACCAGGATGCAGAAAAAGTCCTGAAATGTTTGCAGTGGTGCGCACATATTTCAAGAGAAGGGGCATCAAAATTTGGATGGTGTGTGGATAAGCAGGTACATTTCCACGGGTTATAACACTCTTGTAGGAAACTCTGGTGTAAATCCCATCATGCGTAAAGAGTAGTCTTGTCCTTTCAGCCAGATTTGGATGGCCTGCATTCAGCCCAACAGAATGATCATGCAGTGTGACTAGGACAGACTTTTGTTTGCATGGGAACACACAAGTAACTCTTAAAAAAATGGAAAACCAGAACAAAATGCCAGCTTCATAAAAAGATCCAAAGGAGATCCCTAAAAATACTCCATCAACCAGAAAAATCAGTCTAGGGGCTCATGAATCATAACTGGATTTTGAGGTATGTATGACAGAGAGAAGATAAGTAGTACTAGAGGGAGCTCATTTCCCCATGGTTAAGGGGGGTTTTACAGCAGGTGCCTTGATGATCACAGTGGGGGGCAGGCTGATGCTGTGTCCCTTCAGATTGTCCTGTCTACTGCAATAGCAGCAAGAGCCAGGCTTTGGGACACTGACTGCAGACCCATTCTTTTGAGGACCACAGCTACTGCAGAAATCATAAATGGGTAAGAAAAAAAGCAATGTGTGTGTATCAGAGCTGAAAGACCATGATTATTGCCTGGTAGAGAGGAGCAGCTGGCAGTATGCCAGTATTAAAAGATCTACCTGTATATCTGTATCAGCTATACTACTGTCTTATAGTAGCTGAGCAGTGAAAGCCTGTTTGCAATTTGATTTTCATAATTACGCATGTTCTTACAGGATTTTTTTATAGGACTTCAAAAAGAAAATACTTAATAGACTTAATTGGACTATGTAATAGTATTTCATGGAACCACAGAATCATAGAATCATAGAATGACCTGAGTTGGAAAGGATCATAAATATCATCTAGTTCCAACTCCACAAAGTGTTTTGGGATTCTTTTCCTGAAGACTGAAAAGTTGTGAACATGAGATATGACAAAAGCCTGTAAGGTCATGAATAGCAGTGTTGTTTTCCCAGAGAAATAAATGTGAAACATCAAATAAAGATGCCAGTTTCAAACCAAAAGGTGACAACTCTGTATGTGATCTTTTAATCTGTAGAAATCCATGGTACAGGTGATTAAGTATTTTGTAAGCACTGAGACTCATCAGAACATTAGAAAGCAGTACAGAAGAGAAATGCTTAAAACTTTTTTACTGATGAAGTAATGCTTGTGGACTTAGTATCAAACTGACATAGTCGTGTAGGCTGAGAAGATATGCTGGAAAAGCAACACTGAATTACTAACAAAAAATTGGTAAAAATAAAATTCCTTAACACCAATGTAGTATTAAGAAGTAAGCATTCTTTATTTGACTGGATAGATAAGGGAATATCTCCTCCAAAATATCATGCATGCTGAGTACAGAAAGAAATCCTGTTTATATAATGTATTTTACATACATTTTCATTGACTGTCTTGTAATGAACATTCACATAATAATAGCTTCCACAAAATCATTTACACATCCCCTCTTCTTGATGCATGCATTCTGATATCCTGAGGGTCTCTGGTGGTCCCTGGTGGTCAGCAACCCCCAAAGCCATATTTAACCACCAGGTGAACTGGCAAAAACTTCGCGTAACTGGGCTGATTATTCTCTAGTTCTTCTCGGTCAATGAGTTTAATTTCCAGCTGGTGCTGGAACCACAAAATCAAACAAAAAAAGAAACCCCAAAACAAAAACCCCACCCTACCTTCAATCAGGCAATAAGGATAATTTTATTTTCAGTTGCAAAGCTTATTATGAAAGAACTCATGTTAATGAGTAGTTATCAGCCCTTTACCTGTCCTCCCTTCTAACCAGACAAATTAGGAAACTCTATGCAGCCTTCTTAGATTGAAATTTTTCTCTCCTCTGCCTCTGAGCCTGCATGTGACTCCATGATCCTCTTGCCAATGTCTTAGTCTCTACATAACTGCAAATTCCTGGGGATATCTCATAATCCTATGCTATATCTAATATTTTGCAGTCTCCTGGATAAAAACAACATTTCTCATAGAAAGTTCAACACATACTGCTTGACAAAAATGTTCGTATGCTCCAATAACTTAAACTGTTAATAAAATTTGGGAAAAAAAATCACCTTTTACAGCTCCAAATTATGAAAGCAACTGAATCACAAATTAGTACTAAAAGCAAACATTTTAAAGTGTTCTTTTTCTCTTACTGAACACTGACATTTTCTGAAGAACAATACTGTTGAATAGTTAAACTTCCTAATTTATTTTTCTCCACTCTTAGGTACCAGTTCTTACCCAGATTAATAAAAAAATTATAAAAAGAAAGCAGGGAAAATAGAATTCATTATTCCGATACAGAACTGAGGCAAATATGCTTTGTTCCAGCTGCATCTTTTGTAGGAGAAAGGCAGAAGAATTATTTTCTGGTAATTTCTTTCAACAAAAATTATTCACCCTCCAATTGCCTTCTTATAGTGGTCTTAATCCACAATGCAAGGCCTCTTATACACTAAAATACAATGCAACTAAAACTGCCTTTTAGGGACCTCAGACTCTCCCTGAAGGGTTATTTCCCAGCTTCAAGTTTCTGATGAAGTTCATACAAATATTCTGAGCATGGAGTGAAAGACACAAAATGAGCTCCAGAATCGTATGGACCTCACATATTCATAATGTTCCACCATTAGGTTATTTTCTGGATGTGTTCTGGTCTCCTCAAAGATTTTGCAAGAAATGATAGAGCAGGACATCCCAGAACTAACTGTGCCAGGTGATCTCATGAGGCAGTATCATTTTCTGCCATTCTCTACTTTGAAAGCATAGACACAGAGAGGAGATTAATTTCCATGCCATGGAAATAGGGATTTTCATAGTAACTTTCCTTTAAATACCCAACCCCCACAGCCTTTCCATCCATGTGTTTGGTTTGCTGATTTAACATCATTTTTGCTTTGTAAGACGTGCATTATTTTGGTACAGCTATTCAGTACAACCTTTGATGACTTGAGAACCTAGAACAGAGGTTCGACAGTGTTAAAGGAATAAAATAGGTATTTATTAAAAAGGCCTTCAAAGGACACACTTTGGGCAGTACAAGAGCCTGGCCATGGCTACACCCAAGATGGATCTCAATCACGAGTTTTCACACTTTTGTAAGTTTTGTTCCATTTACATATTGGGGTTAATTGCCCAACTACAGCTTCAGGTAATGAAGTCCCATCCTCCCGAATTGCACTCCTCAATTTGCTGCTTTATGCTTTTTGGGCCTTAAGCTCCAACGGTGTCCTTGGTTCTCAGGCTGGAAAAGGATTGTTTTGTCTAACTACCCTGTGAAGACAACTTGCTAACACTTTATATGAAGTTCAGAGTCACACACCAAAGCAGCAGAGAATCTGAAAAATATGAAAGCTAAAACTTCAGGCATCACCTTGAGCTGTATTTCTTATTCATTAGCTATTTAATTTGGAAACAGAAGCTTAGGAAGCTATAATAAATAGGAAGTTAATGTGGCTTTGTTGGCTCTTCTGAAGTTTACTTTGAATCTCTGCTTCATTGTAGGAAGGAATTTTTATCTTCATCTTCCATTTTTTTCCCAGTGTTTCTGATAGTAGTGTTTGATACTATTAGGCTTTTAGCTGCAAAACAAATTTGCAGCTCAGTCTGAGTGAAAGCAGCCAAATCATAGCATGCCCTGTTTAAAGCTAAACAGATTACTATGGCTACAGTTTTATCTAACAGGTACACCGATGCTACTTTTGCTACAGCAGTTAATTTTGTATGATGTGCTAATTTTATGTTATATCTAGGCTGTTTGGATTCTGGCTGAATAGAGGAATTTCTGATTATAGAGCTATAGATAGTTATGTTATTTGGACAGGAAATCTTAGCTACATACATAGACACAATTCAGCTCTCACAGTGAAATGTGCTGTCATATCCAGGGCTAAACTCTCTGGAAAGTGTTAATTACCCTCTCTTGTACTTCACACTGTAGGCTTACATTTGTTGCTCTTCCTACTTGGAACACCACACCTGAAGGCAAAGGTTCCTGTGGAGGGCATAATTCAAAGAGTTGGAAAACAATATCCATGTTTTTTAGTTCTGAAGAAGAAGCATAACCACATCTGATTTTTACTTACTTGTTTTCCAGCTATCATTTTAAGGGAATGTGCACATTTACTTCCCAACTTTTCTCAGTTTCATATTTTAACATTTTCTCTTTCACATTCAGTCTCTTTTTTTTGGTAACTTTTAGCCTGTGCCAAGATACTACAGAAACAGATTATTTGAGAGTACAAAACAATTATTTATTGTCTACTACACACAGCATATTGCTAAGATTAACAGACTACTGCAGTGATCAATAGTATCTTCATCATGCAGTTGCATAGGGAAAAGTGAGCTTCTGTTGCATTTTGTAGTGGGATGACCCTCAATATTGCTGAGCTGGTGTCTTCTAATTGATCTCCTGTGCTGGGGAGAGAGGGCTGGAAAAGATCTTGATGTCAATATTTTTACCCTTGAATCTTTTTGTAGCTGTTAACTCTCACCATTTTAGCAGGTACCCTTTTTTCTGTATTTTAGTTTCCTTATTTTTTGTGGTTTTAAAGCACAGACTTTTTCACACCTTTCACACTAGCAACAATTTTCTCAGTAAAATTGATCCAAAGTCACACAGCTACTTTGAATTAAACTAGGCCTTGAATTACAGGCAGCTGAATTAGGTTGAGTATAGAGCTACTTCAAAATGAACTGAGTTGGCTTTTCAGAACAATGACGGCACTGAGCCTCCAAATTACTGCAGTAATTCATTTGCCTAAATGTGAGAGTCTAATTTTCTGCAAGATGTCCTTGCATATCCACCTGGTTTCTTGAAAATCTTCAACTAACAAAAATAATATAGAAAAAGAGATATAACTTGACTTTTCCCCAATTAATTATTTAGAGTACTATAGTGCAAACTTTTTTTCCACATTAAGTGTAGATACATGTCATTAAAGTGTTTCCAAAAGAGTCAATTCAGCCTCATTGATTTTTTTATATCTGCTTACTCAAATTTTGCAGCAGTCTTACATTCTGAAGTAATTTTTACTTTTCCCAAATTTTGCCAAAAGTTTTATCTGAATGTTATAAAAATTACTGTCAATTTCCTTACACTGTAAGTGGATGTCACATCCTTTCAACATCTTTGTTTACTGCAAGAATGAAACAGGGTGGTAGCTTCTGAGGATAGAGTAGAAAAGTGAATCTGAAGAATAACACTCACTGAAACAAACACTTGCCATCTGAAAAAAAAAAAAAAACAAACACCCTGTCCCTGTTACTTTCCATGTCAAGTGCATGAGCTGCAAAAACCTGTCTTTTGTCTGCTCAGTCGTGGAAAAGGAAGTGACAACTGCAGCATTTTACAGCTCATAAGAGCGTCAGAAGCAAAGTCATTAAAGAAGAAAATAGAGAGGGGAAAAAATCCCTCACAATGTGCACTTCATTGAAGAAAAATAAGAAATTACAGGAAAACCTCTCTGAAGTGACAGTAAATACATGAAAATACCAACCGAAGAAAATATAAATATTTAAAGCTAAAACAGAAAATTATTCATAAAGGAACATGGTTACAATGGGTGACATATGTACTCAGTAAAATATATAGAGACCTAGAAAAAGAAATGCTGCTGGGAGCTAGGGAAAAGTTTAGGAAAATGAAAGCCAGTGGAAGTTTAGATTAAGACAAGTTTAGAAAGAGATGGTGGAAGGGATATATTTTAAAATACTTCAGTCTTTAGCTGATTGGAAAAAAAATCCAGCATTCACATATACTTCATTATTCTGGATGTCAGTTCCTCTGACTATGGATTATCTAGCTTTAAATAACATTTTTTTGTGTTGTATTAAAATCTTAAAGAAGTTTCCTTTATTTCTGCGCTTTTGCAGAAACTCTTGAAATATTTTGACCAAAACAAAAGGAATCATTCCAGGTCCTGAGGATCAATAGAAGCATTTCTATTCACTTTAACAGACTTTGAAACTCCATAAATTAAAATCTCTGCACTAGATATATAGGCACATAGATGATAAAATAATTCAGAAAAAAATAACCATCTGTTTACAAAACAGTTCTTTGAAAGAAGATTTCTGAAACTATATCAGCAATTGAGTCTCTGACCCTTTTTACCCCAAAAAAATCTTCTGCACAATATGACTTTTACTGCTATTTTATGCAGAGTTTCAGCCTGTATTAGGCTTAATAATAAGTTTTGAAAAAGTGGTTCATTTACTATATTATGCTTATCTGTGACAACCTTTATAGGCCTGGAATCTCTAGATAAGTATAAGGATATGAAGCTGATCTGAAACTGTTTAAAATGTAGTGATTAAAGAGATAGGGTAATAAGTAACATGAAGAAATGTGTTTCTGCATATTAAGTCAGTAAAGATACAAAATTCTTTTTAAAAATGCCCTTGGCATCTTATCTTTCAGGAAGATAGTGTTTGGGAATTTCTGCTTTGCTGCAGAATGACATGTATTTTCAGATTTATCAAAAGAAGAGAAACACCAGGGAACCTGGTTACTGATTATTGATAAAGAAAATGGAATTATTTCATTTGATTTGCTGAGAATTTTAATGATCAGATCTATGTAAAAGCAAAGTACAATGGCAGCTAGATGCAAGAGCAAGCTTATCTTCTTCTCTGAATATAGACCACTATTTTGCCATATTAATACTCTAATTAATGAGAACCAACATTCATTATATAAAAAATAATTGCCTCTCAAAAAAAAAAAAAAACACAACCAAACACGTACATATTATAGTAATATTCAAATCTTAGGATGCTCTTCCAGGAGAAAATATATATATATATGAGTTTCTACATACTGTCTGAAATATTTTAATCATATTACTCAAATTTGTTTGCATAAGAAATTCTTCTAAGAAAAAATACGCATAAATTTATGCTAATAACAATTGAATCAGTAGGTTCTTATTACTTGGTTAATTAAAATATTTGAATGGATGGAAGAGAAAGAGCATTTTGAATTTCTGGTATGTAATAATAAGTCTGCTTCCAGTAAACAAGTTACCTAGCAAATAGAAACCCTGCAATTTATAGACCTTTTATTTTTTTTTTAACTTGGGGATCATAATGAAATCATTAAATGAAAATTTAAAAAAAATTGTTAAATTCTGTCTTTTGTATGGCATCATTATTTAACAAAAAAAAAAATTGCATTGCTGTGAATTCAATATCATGGTTTTTTAATGTCCTTTATGTTTTTTTTATATTCTTTACATAGGTTAAAGAAATTAAGAGTAACCTGACAAAAATTTGGAAAAAAAATTGTTGTTCTTGTAATTCCATTTTGCTTCTTTCTGTTGGGATGCAATGGTTATGCTGAGCATGAGATTGTAGATAAAGTATGATTTAAATTAAAACTGCACTCTGGGGTGTGACTTAACTTGGATTACAATTTGGTATTGTTAGATTTGTATGTCTCTTGTATGGGTTCCGAGTGGAAGCCAAGAAATGTGCCACTGTCTGTATGACCAAAAAAGGGAACTTGTAGGCCTCATGCCATGATGATTAATACAGAATGAATTTCAGGGTTTGCCTTGAACCAAGACTGAACAACCTCCTTACAATGAAAGGGGGAGGAGAGGCAAGACAGACAAACCAGCAAAGTGAAATGAATTAATTTCTGTCTCTAATGCTGTTAGGTTAATGGAAATTCCATCTGACTTAGTCAATTCAACCTTTAATGGGAGACCTAAAGAATTCTCAAGCTCATTCATCTGAGTTGTGTATCTATTAACAAATAGGTTTTTTGTATGTGTAATCAAATTTGAGTGTTTTCTTTTGCTGCTTTGTTACTGCTTTCACCCAAAGTCATGATGACAAATTAGGCTGCACTGTCTTTTACTGACACACTAAAATAAGAATAAAATTATATTAATGTAGAAAAATCAGTTTGATTTTTAAAAGCAGTGTTCTGGGTTTTTTTCCAAAATCCTTCCTTGAACATATTAAGAATGGGGGAAAGTTCGCAAATGACATCAGGAGACAGATGGGAAGGGAAGAACACAACATATTGCAATTGTTCTTTTACATGAGACTGGTTAGGAGGGATTATGCCAGCCATTAGTTCATTTAAGGAAATTATAACAATTTAATTCTTGAGTGCTTCTGAGAAAAACTGCAGTGTGGGGAATTTGCCACCTACAGCGCATACTTTTTGCAGTGGTAAGCATGTATTATGTATCCCTCCTTTGTCCCCAGTGGCAGAGGATATGATTCTTTTCTAGCCCTTACCTATAGACCTAGTCCTTTGACTGAAGCTACAGAGAATTTTGACATCACGAGCAGTGGAAGTCCCTAGATCACATTAAGACAGTGGCTGTTGCACATATGCTCACATAAAGAGAAAGAGCACTGCACAACATCAAAAACAACTATCCAGTTCCAAAGCAGTAACAACATCAGATGTTGGGCTTTGAAAAAATGAAAGCTGTAAGAACAATGCCTTCCCTAGTCCTCAAACCAATTGCCATGTGTTTTAAACTGTCTCAGACAATAAGAAAGTATGAAAAAATACTGTCTGGTGTGCAACTACCTGTGGGACCACTGCCAGAAAGGTGTAGCCTTTTTAAATTGCGGAAGCCACGACTTGCAAAATTAAGATACTTAAGTGTGAAAGCCAATTGAAATTAGGTTCCTAAAAGATAGGGTCAGTTTTTGAACAAGATGTTAAACATCATTCATGTGGAATGTACAGAATTACCTTGAGAAAAGCAAATCAGAGACAGCTGGCTCTCAAACTCCAATTTCTGACTTGCAGCCTCCATGGGAAGGCTCCTGCAACAAGATAGAAGAGAGAAGGGAGCTGGTATTCAGTAATGTCTCACTCAGAATGAAAGCAGACCTCTGAATCCCCAGTAAGGTGCTTCAGCTTCCAAATTTTAGAGTCATGTTTCATACAGTGGGGTTTAACATGCCAGCACTCAGCAAGCTGGTTGTTTTGAATACTAATTTGAGTTCCTGTATTTGGTGCATAGTTGTATCTAGGCACTTAGATCGGCACTGCATATTGAGTTTTGAGTACCTACATTTTGGTTTTTTACAGTCCTAAACATCACAGTGTGGTCTGTTGAATCTCCCACTGAATCATTTTTCAAAGGGAGACTCAGAACTAGAGAGAAATAAGAGATAAGGTATATAAAGGTGTACTTGAGTATGTAAATCGCTTATTGGGAAGTTTGCGCTTAACCAGTACCTATCTTCGACGTATGTAAAATATGTTTAGATCAAACATCAGAATGCTTTATCTATATTATACCTCTTCTACACTTAGGTTTTGTTTAAAACCCAGGATCTGCTTTGCAAAATGCCATCTTCAAACTGTGTCATACTAAAAATATCAGTAAGAGCAGGTCTGTTACATTTTTCATTGCTTGTTTCATAGTAGAAACATATTTGAAAATATTGCCATTGCTATAATTTGCTTTTCCTTCTCACCTGTGACCTGATGCCTGAAGAATTTTTCTAGGAAACACAAAATGGGTCTTGTCAGCCCAAAACATATACATATACATATACATATACATATACATATACATATACATATACATATACATATACATATACATATACATATACATATACAT
>PYHW01009760.1:555166-569800 GCA_013186435.1 Turdus rufiventris
ACATATACATATACATATACATATACATATACATATACATATACATATACATATACATATACATATACATATACATATACATATACATCCTAAAAAATACTGACCCTGTTATATTATTTCTAAATGAAAAGTAAGCATGAGTACATAGTTCTCCCTTCCAAAGTACTTCAAAGGATAGCTTATTGTAACTGCTGTTAGAGTGTTACAGATACTTCCCTTAAGCAATCAGCACCAAACATGTTAAGTTGCTATAAGACAAACTTGCCAAGCTCATCAGTGCAATTGCACTTTCTGTTCTCAGCTGGGGCAGATTCCAGTGTTTAACTTAACATTAAATTAAAAACCTACTTCTTTCATCCTACTTGTCATCTTTTCAAGGTTTAACCTGGCAGGTGACTAAACACCACACAGTCATTTTCTCTCTTCCCCAATGGGATGGGGGACAGAATTGTGGGGGGAAAAGAAAAGATTTGGGAGCAGAGATGAAGACTGGTTTCAAAGTTTTAAAAGGACCAAACCTGAAGGAGAAAGAATAACTTTAATATTGCTAAACGAAATAGACTATCTAAAACTATGCACAGTGCAATTGCTCACCACCCACTGAACGGTACTCATCCAGTTCTCAAGCTGCAACTCCTAGTCAGCTGCCTCCCTAGGTTAGGTACTAAGCACAAAACCTTGTAGTACAGAATATCGCTTTGCTGAGGGGGGATCAGCTGCTCTGGCTCTTTCTCCTTCCAGCTTCTTGCAGTTCCCAGGCATTTCCTCTGGTGGAGTGGTGGGCAGAGCAGAAAAGTTGTTGACGCGTAAGCACCTCTTATCAAAACCTAAAAAATCAGTGTGTTATCAACACTATTCTCATCCTCAATCAAAAACTTGATATCTTACTTTACTAGGCAGAAAAATAACTCCATCCCAGTTTAGCAGAATACATCTAATTTTGTAGAAGACAAAAATCAAAATTTCACTGTTTCCATATGTTATCAGTGAATGGCAATAGATTATGTGAAAACACACAGTGTTAGGGGTAACTCAAAATGCAGTCATTCAAATCCATCTCCAAGAGTCTGCTTGTGGAAAAATTAATGCTTGAAGAGTTGATCGTGCTTTCTTAAATAGAAATATTTTTTTGTTTGTTTATTTGTTTTTCTGTTCAAAGAGCAAGTTGGGAGTAGAATCTCAAGTTTTTTTGGTTTTTTTCTTGATATAAACAGCTTCACAAATGACCTGGAGCTTCCAGAAACATATTCAAGAACTTTTAATCAAAAATGGACGAAAACACTATATTGGTGGCACTATATGATGTTGCAAAATACTGTTTTTCAGCTGTCACGTTACACATATGTTCCTGCAGAATCTAGGTTTGGATACTACTATCGCAGACAGTAGCAAGGCATGCAGAGCAACTGAGCAAGAAACATCTATTATGCAAAGTGTTAGCACTGTATTTTCAGTAGCTAGCTGCTGTTTATCTACTTAGCAATAACACTTTGATGCTACTAAACAAAAGATTTTCATGCAAAGAAGTGTTGCCTGATATTGCTTAACTGTCAGGTCACTCTCTGGAGCTCTTGTGAGCAGTCTTTCACTCTCTGGAGCTCTTGTGAGCAGTCTTCAGCTGACTGTCTTCTAAAAAGCCAGAGGGTAGTTAAATCCAGGGATGTCTCCCATAGATAATAGGCAAAAAAAGTGTTCAAGGATTGGCTCCCTTCACTCCACATATGTCTCCAACTGCTACATAAAGAGCTTTGTACCCTGTGCTACCATTGCTACCATTACTTGTCCTCCTGACACAAAAGAAAATACGAAATGTGCTCAGTTTCACACCAGGAAAGATACAGACAGCTGAGCTTTTCCAATTTTTAAAGTGTTTTGACTGGGGAAAAAAAAAACTAAACTAAAAACAGAAATAAAAAACTTTTTGGGGAAAAAAAATATCTACCTTAGAATCTGCAATCTTCTATATCTGGAAGCTGGCTTTAATGGTGGGGGTGGGGGAATACTGTTCTATTTATCAATAAACATAGCTTCAGTGATATCATGAGCTTTCAATGAAAATTCCTGATAATAATTCTTTCCCACGATGCTACCATAATCTTCATATGCTTTCAATAGAATGAAGGAAATAGAAGACAACTAAAGCAGTCATCTGTTATGGAGTCTTTTTTTCCCCCTGTAATTTCACCAAATACACTCCAGTATGCTGTGGTACATATTACACTAAATGAGATATAATTCTTTCTTTTCCTGGAAGGGTATTTTGCTTATTTAGACTTTTCCCTGGATGTATGTAAAGACAGTATTAGATTGTAAAAAAAGCAATATTAATGAATTTTCTGTTTAAAAGGGTTTCTCTTTTGTTAGCTTTTTAAGTATTACTGTCTACTGCTTTTGTAAAGACCATTCCTTGTAGCAATCATATTTAATTTTTTTCAGTATAATAGTTTGACTTACATTTCTGTAATGAAGAAGGTAGCTGCGTTACTAGATTTAACCTTTCTGTCTGCAGTGGCTGTAGCTTAGAAATGCATACACTTGACTTTAGAACAATTATTCATCAATTCAGGTTCTTTGGTGTTTGAACTAAAGACATCTTGAAGACTAAAAAAGTAGAAAAGGAGAAAGACTTGAAATATATGGCTTAAACTTGCTAAGCAGAGTAAAGCTTGCAGGAAAATGATAAACCAGAAGAAGTGGAAAATCTGTTCTTAGGTAGTCAATACTTCCTCCACCATTGGTTTCTCCTGTCTATAACTCTGCACTTTTGCCTCAAGTCTTTCAAAATATGCTAAAGGGAAGAAAAAAACAAAAAAAACCAGTTTGACACGTGGGAGAAATAAAAAAAAAAAGGGAAAGATGAGGAAAGTAGGAGGGAGAGATACAAAGGACAAAGAGACAGACATGCATGCATGTGTCTAATCAGGGTTTTTTTTTTAAATACACTGGAGATCTAAGACAAGTTTTCTCTTTTTTTGGAAGCTGAAGTTTATAGCTCCTTTAATAAAGCTAATTTTCCCTTTTTAGTAAAGATGTGGAAACTGAAGAGTGCATTTTATATAGAATGATACAGGCATAGCCTAATAAATGAGGAAAAATTAAAAAAGGATATGAATATACCTCCTGTGAAGTAAATTACACTCTACAAATCATGAAATGCAAAACATTATTATCACCAAGGCACCATATCAAATCTGTGGGAAAATGTAGGTTTTTTAATCAACATTCTAATAACTGGAATAAGTTTAATCTATATTATTTTTACGTTCCGGTACCAACTAATAACCCTGTTATAGAGTGTGGACGTTCAGTACTCAGGTATATTTTACTATCTAGATTTACAATTACCTTAGTAATGAATTCTGTACAGCATGTTTTCAATTTCTTCCCCTTGACTCTTAGAACTTGTGAGGTGGCACAAAGCAGTCAGTCAAGATATGGATTGGCATGTTTAAAATTTATGCACTCTCACTCAGCTCACAGGAATGAGTGAACCCATGTCAGCATGAAGAGTTCACAGGAGGAAAGAAATGAGCATGTTCTGAAAGTTTGAAAATAAAGAAGATTTAACTCCTGCACGCTGATTATTGGTGCTGATACAGAATATAAACCCTGCAGCAGATTTGAACTCTCAGGACATGATGCATGGGGAAAATTGAGGGTTGAACACATATAATATAAAACTAAGAAAATGCAACCAGTTTTATAGTGCCAACTAGACCACAGAAACAAGAGTACATCCTTTTTTTTTTTTCTTTTATTTAATTCAGGCTTCCACTTCAATTTAAAAAAATATTAGATATAACAAATTAAATATTTATTTTAAAAATTTCATTTATATTTTCATCTTCTTTAACACATACAGCAGTATTCTATGACTTTTTCAGTGACACTGACAACATTTGAATCCATCTAATTACATAACAGACAGTTCTATGATAATTCCATTGCAATGGATATGTATCACTTGCTTTAAAATTGCAGAAATATTCCTTTACTTGCCTTGCATTCCATACCATACTCAAAGTCACTTAGGTTCAGGTATCTGAGCTTATGTTTTGGATCTCTGGGAATATATGTGCTCCTGCTGAAGCCTCCGATCTTAACAGAGCACACTGAATGAGCATAAAATGAAGGGAGGGGTAGTGTTCTGAAAGGCAATGTCTCCTATTCATGCTGAATACACATTAAAATTGCTCTTAGCAACTGAGTAAATAAACTTTTGTATTAACTCCTTCTGTTTGGAGAGAAACTGCCTGGCTTCACTCTAGAAATGACTGTTTAATATTACCTCCAGAGGCTTTTTACTGCCATTGTCTTTATTCTGCCTACCCCTAGTCTTTTGTTGCTTTTCTGCTGCCTGTCTGTTCACAATCGAATCTGAAAATTCAAGGGTTATTCTTTCTCTGTAGATTGATCTTTCAAGTCTCTCATTACAAGTAGAAATACATTTCTTAGTCTGTTTTACTGTCATGTAAATCCGCTGCAGATCACTGAGGAAACTGAGGGCTTGCTGTTCATACAAATTCCCTTGACATGAAGTCCTGCTGGGCCAGTAACACACTTCCTGGTATCTTGTACTGTCCTTAGTATCAGAGAATGCATTTAAAGATAAAAGTGTATTTCACATAACAGGGTACATAAGTGAAGATGGATTTTATGTAAATTAAGTTTAAAAGCCTACAGACTTAATTGCTTGAAGTGATTTCTTACAAGGGAAGAGTAAGAGAATTGAAGTTGTTCAGCCTGGAGAAGAGAAAGCTTTGGGGAGATCTAATTTCAGCTTTCCAGCACCTGAAGGGAACCTGTAAAAAAGATGGAGAAAGAATTTTTATAAGAGTATGTAGTACATTAAAAAGGGGAAATGGATCCCAACTGAAGGAGAATAGGTCTAGAGTAGACGTTAGGAAGAAATTCTTTACTGTTACAGTGGTGAGGCACTGGTACACACTGCCCAGAATAGCTGTGAATGCCCCATCTCTGTAAGTGATCAAGGCCAGGTTGGATGGGACTTTGAGCAACCTGTTCTAGAAGGAGTTGTCCCTGCTCAGGATTGGGAAGGTTTGAGCTAGGTGATCTCTAAGGCGCCTTCCCAACAAGGCCATTTTATGATTCTGTGACTTTATGATTATGAAAGCTGGTAGAGTGTAATATGCATGAATACATTTCTCCTGCCTCTTGACAATTGAATTTTGATTAGCTAGGATTACTGTAATGCTGTGCATGTCAACTAGGAATAAAATGATTGTTAGCACTAGAGAATAATCTGCTACTAAGAAAGACTTAATGTGCAATAGCCTGTGTGGTATGGATGCAAATTTTGGATGTTTTAATATGTAAAATGGGCTTAAGGGCTTTGCAGTATGTCTGTATAGACATACTCCTCCATCCAGTATTGGAGCTTAGCATCAGTAATGCAGTACATTCAGCAGCTGAGTCTTTTTCCCATTTTCTGTGAATGTTCAGCCACATAGTAATATTAATATTTTATGATACTGCATTCATATAATTTTATTCTGTAACTTGACCTTAGGAATATTTATATATTGAGTAATGTATTTGAAAGGTACACAGTATGTGGAAATTTAAAGGTTTAAAGTAGTTCCCTTTGGCCATGACACCAAGAAGAATTAGAAACAACTGTGTTGATTAAAGCCAGTATAAAAGAGGAATTCACAAATTTAGTCTGTTGTTGCCCAGCTGCTTCTCAAGATGCTGCTTTCACCTTAGCTTAATAAATTTGGAAACCCCTTGTGTTCTGGAATACCTAAGTACTCTCATTTTTAATAGCAGAGAAAAAGTTTCCCATGTGGCACTATATACGTCAAAACAAGTGACAATGACAGTATTTTTTTTAGTATTAATATCCTAAGTGGGATAATGCCACCGTATTGGTTTTTATAGTGTAAAAGAAACACTGGGTTCACACACAAATGCAAAAATCTCTTCCATCTCAGGAAGAAGACAGATTAGTGAGGTAGGATTCAGCTGAAAAAGTTACTAGGAGAACCAATTGCTAAGAGACTCAAATCTAGGTTTGTTATATTTACCTACAGCACTGAAATCAACCAGTAACTCGCACACAAATTTAATTCATGAAACAATTAAAGACTAATGAAAAATAAGTTTTGCTTCTTCTCCCTCACATACTGCTGAATTTTGCTCACTGAACTCATATTTTTGTACTTAAAAAGTGATGTGGGTTTGGACAGATTGTTCCCTGTGTGAGGGACAAGCGTGATCCACAGTCCTTGTCAGACCTCGCAGAGCTCATCCCTGCTGTTTGCAGTGTGGATAAAGACAAAGCAGAAGTTGTGTCACCAGGCAATTCCTGCACTGGAACAGCCTGACCAGCAAGGTGACTCAGTGATGACTAAACACCTCGGCAGTTTTTTTCTGACATCTGCATTTACTCAAAACTTTCAGAACTATGAGTACACAAGGCAAGCATAGTTGAGTTCCAGGAGGTATAAATATTGTCATTAAACACACATTGAAATCCCTGAATAAATCACCACTAAAATAATAAAATTAAATAGGTGTTTGAAAGCTTGAAGTTCGAAAACACAGTATCAGCAGGTTGCAAAAACCTGTGTCCCTGACAATTCCAAATTTTTTTTCTCTCTATTACAGGAAAACAGTAGATACATACAATTTTAATGTGATACAATTACCTTTTTAGGTCCATGTTTAGTGGTTAATTTTCTGTTCAGCAGAGATCACAGATGTTCACCTCACTCAGTCTTGAAATATTTTGTTTAATTTTAATATTTTAACTGTCTCAAAGTGTCCTGCTCTGGAAATCTGAAGATTAGTGTCTTGCTTTTGTTTTTTTAATGTCAAATGTATTATAGATTTAGTCTTATATCCCTTCTCATCTGTGCTAGGGCATAAAATGGTAGCAAAAAATACTCATCATTCTTTTTGCAAATCTCCTCTGGAAAGGAGGAACAGTTTTTGTTTCCCATCCACTCTTGATTTGATTTTCACACTCTGTTTTTTTAGAGAAAAGTAGCATTGCCCTTTATTTTTAGATCTCATCTTTTGGGGACAATATGTTGAATGTGCAGATATGTTTCTGCTGACCTCCCATAAAGCAAAGCCAAATGGAAGACATCATATATCTTTGAGTTCAACAGTGTCCATATTGCTTTCTACCTTCCTTTTAGGATTTGGGCTAAATGCATTGAATACTGCAGGGTAAACAAGGAAAAGGAAGGAAAAGCAAGAAAAGAAAAGCAAGGCAAGACAAAACTATACAAACTCAAAAGTCTATATCTGCCTACAAATAATGGATTTCTAGTTGGTTGGTTGTTTTGTTTTTTGGTATCTTTACTTCATTGTTCCTTCCTTTCTCTCTCTTGTTTTATTTTATTGGTGTCAAGGCAACTCAGAAGAATTAGAAGAATTTGAAAGGATATAAGAAATCAAACTTCTCAAAAATAGCAAAGCCTGAGAGAAAAGATTTATATATTGACTGAGAATGGGATGTACTTGGAGTTTGTAGGAACAGTGGCATTTCCTTGTGATGGGCAGGCTCAGTGCAGAATGATTACAGCTATGAGAGGAAAATGTAAAAATGTATCTGTTGAATAAGCAAAAGTTTGGACTCCCTCCACAGTCGTCCTTGACATCAAATCATCTTTGGCATGACAAACGCACTATGAGGACTGACTTTTTAAGAGATGCGAGATTCTAATTTCTTCGGAGAAAAAAATATAAGCAAAATGTCAAATGAAGAAAATTTCTTACCATCATCTATCTATCTATCTATCCATCTATCTATCTATCTATCTATCTACCTATCTATCTATCCTAATTTACAAAGATTAGGATTTGTCATTGCTTTGTTTGGGTTTTAACAAAAATTTGTGAAAAAAGTTGCATTCTACCTGAGCATAGGCTACTTTTTGTAGTGAAATACAAGTATTTGGCTTTTATTTTGTAAATGGCTTGCGTTAAATAATTCAAAGAAGTATTGAGGAAACTATTTTCATTTCCAAGCTCATTTTTTAATTCCTGCTGTTTCTGATAACAGCAATACACATGCACAAAAATAAAAATAAATGTTTTGGTATTGTTAAACCCTATTGCTGATATTTTTATGGGTGAAAAAAAAAATCTGCCATTCTTGAGTTTAAAACTCATAGTGTAAAGAAAATTAATCAGAAACCTAGCTTCTGTCACTGAATGATTAATACTGTGTCTTTTTGTGGTATTCATGAATGCACCCCAAATACCTCTTCAAAATTAGACCAAAATAAAAGTCACATAATTTCACTTGACTCAAAAAGATGCATTTATTTTCCTGAAGCAAAGACTTGTCATACATTCATATGTTCCTCTCCTTCCTCTAGAGAACACTTATGTCATGTCCATGCTGCCTCAGCCCACTGAGGGGATAATAATTTTTAATAAGACTGCTATAAAAATACAGTTAATTTGCATGTGAAAAGTTCTGTTATGAGAGCAATTATAAAGAACAACCACAATTACAAATATCAAAGCAAACAACCGGAAAACAATTTTATTTTCTGGACACCATCAGAACACTACCAGGTAAATATGGTGTATCAGTTGTTTGCTGATGAGACAGAGCACAATCAAAACCAATGACTACACTAGTGCAAACACTATAGAACCAAATGTTCTTTGGAGAAAATAAAACAGACATATTTTGAGAAAAATAAAACGTACTTGTATTTTTATACCTTTCTTTACGCACTGAAATTCTCTTCTTGTTCCAGAAAATATTGCTATGTCAGATATGGGCAATTATATCCCACTTGTGGAATCAGAAGTTGGCTATATAGATTTTTTTCTGTGCTCAGGACTGGATGGTATGTGTTTATTATACCCTCTGCAAAAGGAGAGGCCACAGAGACAAAATATTGCTTTTATTGCTACTGGATGAACACTATTTTATATTTTGGATTATTGGCACTTATCATCACAGAGTTAAATGTAGCAACCTCTGTCTAGAAGGAAACAGTAGGAAATAAAGTAGAACATCGTAAACTGTGCTTGTCTGTCAAATACATATAGCAATGCCTGTCAATAGAAAATGAGAGTCTGTTAAAAGAATGGTATTTAATTGAATTGTGTGGATTTAGAACACTATCAATTACACAGCTCAGCACAAAAGCTATAATTAGAACTTACTGAGATAGTATCCATTTGGAAAGGCATTCACTACATTTGGTTATACCTACTGAAAAACATTTAGATGGGAAGAATTTGACTGAGACATTTTCAAAGGCACTGACCTTTTCCCACTGAGGAAATGTAGGCTTATTTCAAAATAAACAGCCTACTAAATGCACATAATCTAGGCTCATTAGGAGTCTTTAGTTCATATCCTACAAAGTGCTGCTAATACCTTCCAGAACAACTTCTAAAAGAAGCAATGCACTGTCAAAATAAAAGTTCTCTTTCACCAGGGTACTTGTTTAAATCCTAGCAGATGTTTTTTTATTAATTCAATAGCTGAAATACATAGGCAGTAACCTTAAGATAGATATGCTAAATATTTACAATAACACATAATCTTTTAGATGAAACTACCTCAATTCTGCAGAACAGCTGTGCAGATACTTCACAAAGAAGCGAAGTGCTGTTCGTCGGTCAGGTGCACATTTCTCACACTATAAAACACACACTGGATATTTGGTGACATGAACTTGTACTTCTCCCTTGTAAGACTTTTTCAGATGTCTATTTCTTTTAGTCATTTTGAAAACTACTTCTTAAAGACTGCGTGAGACATTGGCATTCTAGTTCTTCTTCTCATGAAGGAGAATCTTTCTTCATCTGGAATTAAAAGAACTTTTGCCATATAAAATAAATATTCCTGGGCATTTCAATTTATAAAAGACCACAGTGACCCTTTCTTAAAAATTTTGAATACTTTCTCATTTTATCACTCACATGAAAGCATTTTCCTGGAAATGTTATTATATCCCTTGTGATAGAAAGTATTACCACATCCCTTGATATTAATTCTTAACAAACTCTAATCAAATAACAGCCACCTTAGTTGATATGTATTTCTCAGGGAAGTACATGTAACTTTGCTTGTTTTCTTACCAACTGTACTATTTGCAGAAAACCATGTTTCAAAATGCGAAATATTCATTTTTATAAGGCATTTTAACATTTCAGAGTCTGTGAAGGTGAAGAGATTTATTTTGTGTATAATATCTAAGTATTTTTGTCACAAAATGACTTATTTACAAGATGGTTGCCTTTTTGTATGTTTTACTGCATATTATGTTATCTTTTTGCTCCCCAGATTTGGAAATGCTTGTATTGTGAACCTTTAATTGGCCGGTTTTGAGTTGTTCAAGAAGGTCTCAATTAATTAAGGAAATTATTTAATTCTCACAATAACTCATAAACATATTTAGTGAGACCTGTGCCCTAATATATTTTAACCCTCTTTTGCAACCAAAAGTTTATTAAAATGACATTTCAGTTATGCATTTTTGTGCAAAAGAGATCTCTGTAAACTTGAATTTCATTATTTTATTAATTCTTGCATGTTTGATTTTCTTCAATGTAGCCTTCTTTCTAGTACATTGGTTTGTTCCATTGCAAGTAGTATATATCTCCTGTGCTTTCAAGCTTATAAACGAGTCCTTTATTCAGTGCTATAAATACCACATTTAGGCTAAAAATTTGTAGAGGCCTGCTGTGCAGATTCTTCTTTTCTTTCAAATGATTAGGAACCCCATTGTAGCTCTTCTGAAAAACAGTGAATTTGTTGTTTTGTCTAACATTGCACATGAGCTTTGTTTTGTCTTACTGTTTGTCAAAAAAACACCTTTCTCTTTCCCTTTCCCTTCAGTAAATAGAATTATAATTATTACTATAGGACCTGAGTATCATAAACACAACATGTGCTTCAGTCCAGACTTCATGACTTTTTTGCTTGGCAAATTCAATTTGAAGGGATAGTTCTGAGTCTCTCATATGAATTTGAGTGTTTTGTTGCATTATAATCCGATCCGCCATTTAAACTCCCAAATTCAATAGACTCATACTTCAGTCTTATGTCAGGGACAGATTGCTTTATGATTCATTTCTGTATCCTTCTTGAAAAAATATGAATTGATCACGATGATTGCTACAGTTCTGTAGCATTCGGAATCTAGCAATGTGTCTTGTGCCTGAATTAAATTAAAATTTTGAAGGAAAAAATATAAATCAATAATAAACTACAGCAAAAATAACATTAACTGGTTTGTCTTCCTCCTGGTGCCACTGCTTGAAAATACAGAATAAAATAGTCTGAACTTCAACTGGCTGTCCTCTACACATTTAGAAGTTATTAAAAACTTTGTTTGGTGTTTAATTAATTCATTAACTGAGATTTGACTAAACTCATGTACTAAAATTTTCTAGTGGCTCTTTGAAAACATTCTTTTTACTTAAGAATTCCTCAGTTTCCAGCTGGTTTCTCAGTTTTCCGGCCGCTTGCTCATTTTTTACACACCCCAAGGTATTAATTAACCCAGCTGCTCCCCAGTTCCAAGAATTTTGTCATAGTGATAGAGTTTTCAGTCCCATCACTATTTCAGTTCAAACATTTGTGGTCAAACTTCTTGAAGTGCCATGAATTAATGCAAGTGATAATTCCCCCACTGATCCCCTTGTCTTTGGCATCCATGGATGTGTTCACAGATAAAATCAAATTATTAAAGCTGAGTAAGAACTAAAAGGAAATTGTTCTGGTCAGAAGAAGGACTTACACGAGGTACACAACTTACTACTTTTAGTCTGGCAGTACTCACAATAGTGTGAAACAAAAATGTCATGTGACATTTTTACTGATCTTGCATGCACTGTTACAGCTTTTTAAAAGACTTTTCTTACTCCTCTAGCAAGAAAAATTGGATTCCTATTAAGAAGGAATATCTATCTGTTCAAAGCTGTATATATCTTATTCCTTTTAAATTTCATAAATTAGCTTGACTGTCCTAGAAAATTCTGATACACAGTTTTTTAAACAAGTATATTGTTTACAAAAGTCCATTTGTTATCTGGTTTATGCCTCTGGAACAGATCGGAAAAAATAAATGGTAAATAGAAATATGAAACCCAGGTTTAGAAAATTAAAAGCCTTTGGATTAGATCTGCATGAATTCTGCTAGATCTCATCAGTTGTGTTCAGATGATAATAAATGTCGCCGTTTACCTACCGGGTTAATGGACAGTTTGGTGAGGACTCTGCAGTGTTGGTGAACACCTGACTAATTTTCTAGTGATTCATATGTAACTGCAGGACATGGTCAGGAGGAGCAAAATACAGGAAACTGCTAAGCAGATGCTCTAGCTGTGAGAAGTACGAAAACCATGTTGGTGCAAATTGGTTAGCTGCTGCTTTGTTTCTACTTTTATTGGGTTTGCATGGCAAGGTTTTTATAACAGGAAGGCAACACGGCTGGCTTCTCTGAGAAGCTGCCAGAAGTTTCACCTATGTCCAATGGAGCAAATGCAGCTCCAAGACAGACCCACAGCTGGCCAAGGACAAGGTCATCGGTGACAGTGGTAACACATCTGTGAACACATCTGTGACAATGCATTTTGCAAGGGGAAATTGTCACAGAGGAACAGCATTTTCAGCCGGAGAGAAAAGTGAGAACATACGGGAGAAACAACTTTGCAGACACCAAGTTCAATGAGGAAGGAGGGCAGGAGGGCTTCAGGTGCCAGAGATTCCAGTATAGCCCATGGTGCAGACCATGGTGAGGCAACTGTGCCCCTGCAGCCCATGGAGGTAGAACAAAAATCTACTTGCAGCCTGTGAAGGACCTGACACTATAGTGAGGGATGCCCAGAGGAGGCTGTGATCCCTTGGGATGTCCAGCCCAGAACAGATTCTTAGCACAGCCTGTGGACTTATGGAGATAAAAGCCCAGAGTGAAGCAGGTTTACTGGCAGGACTTGTGACCCCACAGAGGAACCAAATGGGAGAAGTCTGTTCCGGAAGGACTGTACCTCTGAAAGGGACCTACACTGGAGCAGTTCATGAAGAACTGCAGCCTGTGGGAAGAACTCTATTGAAGAAATTCATAGAGAACTGTCTGTCATGGGAGGGCCCCCATACTAGAGCTGGGGAAAAGTATGAGGAGTCTTCCAGCTGAGGAGTAAGCAAGGGCAGACAAAACATGTGATGAACAACCTCAATTCCCATTCCACATCTGCCTGCACTACTTGGGAGGGAGAATGTAGAGAAAATTGGGAAAGAATTTGAGTCCAGGATGAAGGAAGGAATTAAGAGAAAGTGTTTTTAAGATTTGGGTTTAATTCACATTACCCTACCCTGATTTGATTGGAAGTAAATTAAACTGTTTTCCCAAAGTCAGTTCAGTTTTGCTTGTGATGGTTACTGGGGAGCAATGTCTCTCTGACCTTACCTTGTCTCATGATTCTTTTGGGGTTTTTGATTTTTTTTTCCCTTGCCCAGCTTAAGGAGCAGAGTGATAGACTTGATGGGTAACTGGCATCCAGCCAGGATCAACCCTCCATATTCCTGCAGTCACAAGCCTCTGGTAGAAACCAGGTCAGGTTTGAATCCCATGAAATTTTAAATGTTCAGGTTTTACAGTTCTAAGCAGGTGAGCTACTTAAATGTGCAATTAACACAGTAAAGGAAAAATGCATCAGATGAAAAAACAAGTTCCATAACTGAATGAACATTTTTCTGCTTATCTGATGTTTGAGAAAGTATCAAATCGACATTATCTCTTAGATGAACAATTTTTTATAGTGTTTTCTGCTGGTTTTAGAATGCAATTAGGCTTCTATCTAAAATGATGATTATAGAGAAATCATAATTTACAATGTGGATTCTAAATACTCTAATTTCTGAAGATATCAAAGACTGTTTGACTGTTATGTATTGCTTAGATATTTTCAGTGGTCAAAATTGCTGAGGTGGCCCTCCAAACTCTGTATAATGAGAGANAAAAAAAAAAAAAAAAAAGAGTTTTATCAGTGTTACTTTCTTTGTTTTGTTTTGTGTTGGGGGTTTGGGGGGTTTGGGGGTTTTTTTGCACCTTCTAGTACTGAGGTCTCTGCTAGAGGTAACAAGATGCTGCTATGAAAAATCTTGTGATCTTGAAGCACAGCTGATTCTGTAGTACACAAGCAGATATTGAGAAGTTGTATGAGATGAAAACATTTGGCAAACTGAAAAAAAAAAAAAAAGTGAGAGCATAAACTGACCTTGAAAAAAAAGAAAGAAGATGGCACTAGCTTGATATTTACAATATTTCTTCTAATACACCAGCGACTAAGGAGCAACAAGTGAGTTAAATTACCTAATTTTCTGAAAATTGAGTCATAATTCTATGAAATTTGATACTACACTTCATAGAGAAAAAATCTATAATGATACAGAAAATGTAAGAAACTTATTTCTGTTTACTAGTAAGCTAGATTTAATATTTTTATTTTAACAATTTGAGATGTGAGAAAGAGAAAAAGGAACCTTTAAAAATTAATGGGTATCAAGTAAGATAAGGTTTCTTTGTTCCTTAAAAAGTCTATATAGTTGATTTTGTCCTGTAGAAAAACTTCAGTGAACACAGACCTTGGAAGATAAACACAGGTTGTTTTTTTCCACTGACCACA
>PYHW01009760.1:573160-589924 GCA_013186435.1 Turdus rufiventris
CCCCCTGGCTGGAGCAACTTCCAATGGGATGCAGTAATTTTATCAGTCACACAGTGGGACTCAATGGGCCATTAACAGAAAATGACTCCCTGGAGGAAGGATGGGTTGCGAAAAGATAAAGAACGATGCCTCGCCTGGTTTCAATGGATGGTTCATTAGTAGAATATCTCCCGTGGAGATAAGGATCACTGCCCCCACCCTCAACAGATTTTGATAGAATAGATACCTTTTATCACACTCTGTATTGTAACGTGCGGCTTATAATCAGGTGCGGCTTATATATGGACAAAGAGCCAAAAGTTGCCCACACCCAGAAGTGAGGCTTATAATCATGTGCACCTTATAATCGTGAAATTACTGTACTTGACAGCATGTTAAAGACTAAATTTCATTCATTTCTTAAGAAAAAGGGAAGTGGCATTTTTTGGCTGGAGTGAAACTCTAGTCTAGGCAGTAAATATCTTGGTCTAAATATGAGAATCTGTATCAGTATCAAGTTAACTTGGGTTTAAAGGTAGCTCATATATTTTCATGTCTTTTCATATCTATTCATTTTTTTGTTGTTGTAGTTTAACTCCAGCAAGCACTCAAGCCTCACACACCTGCCACTCACTCATTCTCCTACCAGCAGGATCATGGAGAGAATCAGAAGGGCAAAAGCAAGAAAACTTGTGGGTTGAGACAAAGAGATTATATTAGGGAAAGCAAAACTCAAACAAGCAAACAAGGAATTAAATCACTGTTTCCCATGGGCAATGGGTTCAACACACCATCATTGCAAACGTCACCCTCTTTCTCCTTCTTCTACTTGATATTGCAAGCATGGTGTCATACGACCTGGAATATCCCTTTGGCCAGTTTGGGTCCCCTGTCCTGGCTGTGCCTCCTCCCTCCCCCCGTGCATCCCCTAATTCCTCGCCATCATGGCAGTAGGAAAACCAGAACAGGGTTTGACTCTGTTTAAGCCCTGCTTAGCAGTAACTAAAAGATCTCTGTGTAATCAACCCTGTGTTCAGCACAAATCCACAACACAGCCCCATAAAGTCACTGTGAAGAAAATACCTCAGTGGAAACCAGAACAGCAGCTAATACCCCAATGTCATGACCCCTATCTCAAATCATATTTTGGTACCTAATAACTGTTTAGTTTTTAAAATACTGAATAGCAATCCTGTCAACAGCATCTTTCTCAAAGGGCATGGAGTACACCCACAAGTGTGCAAATGTAATCCTTCAGCACTGAAAGAAATATCATTTAGATTTTAGTTTTTATTGAAATAACCAATTGGTTTGAAAGCATTTTTAATGAACCTGTGTTAATCATTAATAAAATATTAATAAATTATGCCAAATATTATCAGCTACATTATTATTCTCGGAACCAATACTAGGATAAATAATTCTTCAGGTCATCCCACTTGCCTTTTACATAGAATTAATTTGGTCCTTGGAAAAGTGTTTAAAAACTATATCTGAAACCTATTAATCTACATCTTATAATTTTCAGAAATCTAAATTTAGTAGTCAGTATTTATATCCTTCTAGCTAACATGAATATGAAGCATGTACTATCAACATAAACAATATATTTTCAAATGTTTTCCTCCCAATGCAGGTTGAAATAGCAGAACACTTCAACCCATGCTTGATTATTAATGCCCATATTTCATTTTTCATGATTATTAGTTCAATAGATGTTCATTAAGAGAAGAGGTACAGTTTAAATAAATACACACTTTGGACAGCAGTAAATTCTCTCACATCCAGTAGATGAAAAGGCATATGGAACAGGAAACAGGAGCTAATATATGGAAGTGTATTAAAAAAAATAAAATAAAACAAAAAACCATTCTTAATTACCTCTATTTTATTTTAAAGTGGAAGACAGAACACTACTCCTTTATTCTGCTTAGCCATGTAAGGAATTACAGAAGACAAAAGATTCCTTCTTTATTTGAGGGTAAACACCGCCCTCTTCTGGGAATTTCTATGAAGTGCCTGCCAATTAAGATGCTGGACCCTGCATTAGGCGCTGTTTAGTCCTCCGTGCACATATCATATAGAAAAGGTGGCCATTAATTCCTTTAAATCTGGTGTGTCATTAGCTCGAGGAAGTATAGAAAAAAGCTTTTTCTGCTTATTCTCCTTGATATTTTTTGTGACCCAAGGACCTAATTTTCTTTGTTACAGAGCTAATTAAAAACTGCAAAAAGCAAGGCAAAAGGAACATATGTTTTCGGGATTCTTCAGTTATTAATGTCACATTATTAGCATAAGGCAAAATCCTATCCCATTTGTTTTAAATTATTAAATAGACTAAGAGAAAATTAAAAGGCACTATCTGCTTATCAGACAGTTACATGTACTATGTTAAATGGCTGGCCAATTTCCATGAATTATTAATAAACACAGCAATTTAGGAAAAAAAAAGTTCATTAATGTCCAGAGGATTAATAATTACAGTCTCCCCCTCTCGGTGAAGCAAGAATTCTGAAATTGTACCTACTGACACCAGACACATTTTACAAATCATATGTGCATATTTCTATCAGAGTGTTCATCAAACATAAACTGCTCCTTAAACTTACCAGCAAGTGCTGCAGACAGTAATACACTATTACAGATATTGTTGCCAACCAAATGATCACAGGTTTATGTAATGGTACCACATTATGGGAAAACACTTGAGACTATGTTAATAGAAAATGCTCCTAAAATTTAAAAGGCTGTAGACTTTATCTAGACTGTTAGTGCAGACAATTATAATTTATGGGAGAAATGTTGTCTCGCTTGTAGGATTCTGGAATTTATGAAAAATGTTGTTGTGAACAGTTCTCAAGTATATCTTGTCATTTCTGTACAAAACTCTGTAGAATCTGTCATGTATACAAGAAATGCAATTATGTCTAACTCATACTCATGCGTAAGTACACAAATGTTCATATTTATACACAGAAAAACAAAAGGTATCTCTTGTATATTTGTATATACATAAAAATTATCAGTATCACGGAAAAAGCTTTATTTAGAAAGTTGATGTATGTGAATACGTAACTCGTGCATGCGGGCTATTTACTGAACTCATATACATATTGGATGAATCTTTTGAAGAAAGAAATTTCTGGTCTATGTACCATGTAAGTGCTAATGTTACTTTGCTTCATTCTCTTAATGGAGGGTAATGAATTTTGTAGCAAAACCATGAATTATATTAAAGATGCTTTGCATCTCTTTTTTCTCATTACTTAATTTATAAGAAATACAATGAAGAACATGGGAAAAGCTTGACATTTTCACAAATACTTCTCTTGTGATTATATATGTGGAGAGCTAGGATAATGCAGGAGGGAATCCTCCCTCATAACTTGCAGCTGGTCAGAAGGCTTCTGGCTGTGCTGTGAGGATGCGAGGGACATGTGGTCATATAAGGGACAGATAAGGTGAGAAGATGCTGTGTGAGGGAGAGTCAGGGTTAGGCAGCTGGGAAAGGGATAGCTTGGGGTTAGCCAGCCATGTAGAATGAAATGAGTCAGAGCTATGTGATACTGCTCATAAGAAAAGGAATCAGTACAAGCTGCCAAAACCAGAACAGAGTCAGAACACAGAACTAGCAGAGTGTCCTGTAAGAAAAGGAGACAGAGTTGTATGAGAAAAAGGTCTGTAGAAGAAAACGTGTAGAGTTTGTGAATGAAGACTGGTAAAATATGCCAGTGAAAGAGCTGATGGTGTTGTCAACCCTATCTGTCTCAACTTAGCTGTGACATATATATTATTGCTTCTAAGAATTAGGGACAGTGTTTACTACAAATCAGAGGTTTGGGCAGGGTTCTTTTCTGTTATTATCTCATACCTAGAGAAAGGCCAGTACTTCCAAAGCCAAGTTATTGTGGTTTATCTGTGCACATGGATTAGACCAGACAAACCACAGAATAGTTGAAGTTCAACAGGAGGTTATTTGATCCAACCTCCCTGTTTAAACAGACTCTCTAGGATAGTGTCCCAATGGATTTTTAATATTTCCTCAGCCTTCCTGGGCAATCTGTGCCCATGCTCCTTCACCCTCACAGTAAAGAAGTGTGTCCTGATGTTCAAAGGGAGCATCCTGTGTTTCAGTGTGTGTCCCATTGCCTCTGGAGATGTCACAGGGCACCTTTGGGAACTGTTGTCTTTACAACCTCTTTGGGTATTTCTACAAATTGATGAGATAGATACCCCCTGAACTTTCTCTTTTCTGGAATGAACATCTCTCTCACAGGAAAGATGCCTCAGTCCCTTAATCATCTTTGTGGCCCTTTGCTGGATTCTCTCCATTCTGTCCGTATTTCTCTTGTATTTTGGAGCTCAGAACTGACCACAAGACTCCACTAGTACTGAGTGGAGAGGAAGAATAACTTTCCTTGACCTACTGTCAACAATTCTCCTAATGCAGCCCAAGGCACCATCAATACTTTTTGTTCTGAAGTCGCATTTCTGGCTCACGTTCATATTGGTATCCACAAGAGCTCACCGGTTATTTTCTGCAAAGATGCTTATGTGGAGGCCAAAAAGCCAGAATACTCGTGCATGAGTTCTTCCTCCCTAGTACAATGGTTTGTTCACCCCACCATCCACCCTGAAATGAGAATGGTCTCATCACTACTGCCTTGCCATTTTCACAGGAGAAATAGCAACACCATTACAGAAGGTAGTGAAAAAAGAACCCCTGGTGTTCAGCCTGTGTCAAAACTTGAATCAACTTCCTTTAAACCTGTGAGGAAAAATATTTTTCCTTAGTTTTACTTGAAACAGGATTGAACCCGTATTAGTATAGTTTATCCTAATATGCAACATGAATTAATATATTTTTTGTTATACGATTTATGACAATGTAGTAAGTGCAAGACATGTTCTTTCCAATGTCATTCAATGCTTTATAAGGAAAAAAAAAAATTTAGTGTTATTTGCATTCACAATAAACAAGCATCAGTGACCCATCCCCAGGAGCTTAAATAGTTTGCTTATAATGCATCAAGGCGCTATTTTGAGGTTTGATTGTGTATTTGCTCCTGATGTGAACTTTATTCCAGTTTAACAGGTGGTGTTTAAGCAGTCTTTGTGCGACCCCTGGTGGAAGAACTTCTCAGCAAAGCAACATTACATGAAATTTAACAATTAGCAATATTAATACCTACCTGTGTTCAGCTGACCCACTTTTTCTCCCCGTCTCTCTCTCTCCCCTTGTAAATAGTAATGCTCAGATATACACTCATACTCATTTTTTCTGTAAGTAGAGAAAATTGGCATACGTGGGTTGGCATGTCTGTGCACCATATGTGAATTAAATAATGCTTAAAGAAGTCTGGTGGAAATTCCTTTGAAAGTTGTAGAATTAGAGGACACAATAAAATATAAAACAGAACACAAATTACCAGTACTGATTTTTCAAACTTTAATTTCACTTGCAGAAAATGGAAGTTTTTAGGATTTCTGTTTTCAGTTTGGTGGAAAAGACTTGACCAGCATCATCAGGAGTGTAAGTCCAGCACAGTAAAGCATTTCAGTATTACAAAGAAGCAAAATCCAATACTGTATTTGATGTGAGGGTGGTGAGGTGCAGGTACAGGTTACCCAGAGTTGTGGTAGATGCCCCTAATATAACAGTGTCTGGGCCAGGTTTAATGGGACATTGATCAGCCTGGTCTAGAATAAAGTGTTCTTAACTATGGCAAGGAAATAGGAACTGGATGTTCTTTAAGGTCCCAATGCAAACCATAATTCTATGATTCTGTGTATATATTCATACATGTTTTTTTTTCAAAATAATTAAGACACAGATATTCAGAAGGGTTTTTATAGCACATCATAGATCAATAAAGAGAGACGAGGCAGAAATTTTAGGCTTAATTTCAAAATGTTGAACAGTAATTTTTGGGAAGATACTTTATAAGCTCAGAGTTCTTTAATTGTTCAGTTTATTAAAAACAGATTGTCTTGTTCCCTCCATAAACACTATGAGCAGCGGGGCAGTGAAATTGGCAAGTTTGGTATTCTTTATTCTTTATCAGTCTTGACATAAAACTGTGGATTTTTTTTTTTTTTTTCCTAATTATTCTTTCCGCCTTACCTTGCTCTCTTTTCCCCAAGAAAAAAGTAAAAGAACCTTACAGTATATCCAAGTTCATCAGTACTTGAAGCACCTACTAAACCCTGGGAAAACAAAGTCATTATTTTTCTTCCATGTAGAACAAAGTAATGAACCCATATGTTCCACTTCTTCACAAATACTCAGTGGAGTGACTGTACTAGGAATGTATGTGGAGCCAGGAAAAAAATATGAAGGGTTGTTACGTGACTGCTAGAATGCATCCTGAAATAGTTTGGCCAGTGCCAGGTGGTGCTTGCTAACACAGTGTTGAAACATGAGTCCCAGGATGTTACATGACAGAAAGTATTCTTAAAAGAAATAGAGAGGAGGCTGCCCTATTTTTTTGAGAGAAAAAATGTATTGAGGTAGGAGCATGCAAGAGGTACTGTGCTGTTAATCCTCAAAGCCAGACCTGTTTTTATAGGAACAGATATGTATTTTTTGATATTTTTATTGTTCTTGATTAAGTCTCCTTTTAGATGTTATTCTTTGGATCTGGACATTAATGATCCATCACACCATGGAATCCCAATTACTATTTCCAACACATAACAAATATTAGAATATAACAGGGACATAGCTTCAACTGAATTAATTCAGTACATTTTAAAGAAATACTGTGATAACCCATGTATAGTGTTCCAGTAGATTATTGTCATAATAAGTGTCTTCTGCATTCCTGGCATCCAATCTGATTAGTCAAGCAGATGAAAGGGCACTTTGTTCACTCCAAGAATAGGCTTCAATCTATTTCTGAATTGCTTGACTTAGTTTTGGCATTTTGTGCTGGTTGGTTTTTACAGTTCTCCATCACAGCACAGGTTTAGTCTTCTCAGGCTGTAAATGTTTGACTCAACTGGCTTACCATAACTTTCTGAAGTTGAAAAGCTTATCGTTTTTTTGTTAGTCTTAGGGTGGTTTTCAAATACTGACAATGGAGTGACAACACCAGTGAAGAAAGGAAATTTTCATTGATGCAGACAGTGCCTAGGAAAATAAAGCAGACCATTTTCACAGGCTTAAGAATTGGTCTGGCTAACAAAGGGTTAAAAGAAATACCCTGAGGAAAATGTATGCAATTTAACATTACTTCTTCATTTCATTCTTCTTTGATAGTTTAAAAATACCAGTCTTTTTGCATTCTTTCTGATCTAAGTAGGCATAGATAAATGGAGGAGAAACCACAATGGTTCTTAAATTTATGAAACAGGGACTTCTTTCAGACACCACAGATTGCAGATAGGCTTTTTGTTGGCAAGCAAGCATCTACTTTTAAACTCTCTACTTTGTTACAGAATGTTTTTTCCCCTGAGGTGATTTGAAGGACAAATAATATACCACAAAAAAAAAAAGCTGAATACAGATCTGAGTGCTCTACTACAGTAACTAAATGCAATATTAGTCAGAGCCAACCCTAGAGCTTTTAAGGCCACTAGTTTTCCAATTGCCATGATACAACAAAGTATGACTTTTACTGTTAATTATTTTCAAAAAAATCTTTGCCATTATCTGCATATCTGGTGTCTGAGTGTTTGATAATGGTGAATAGCTGCATTTCTGTCTTGCTTTTTAATTTTTTAGCTTACATCTGGATTGTCATGAATGAACGCTTTAAGTACCTGTCTTTACATTTTCCCATGTTTCTTAATACTCTTTTTTTTTCAGACTCCAGTATTTTGTGCAGTAAATGGGGAAGATAATATTGAATAGTGTTTCAAAGTACTGAAAGGTGGTTGTTTTCACTCTACAAGCACATTAATGTGTAGGATAAAGACAGGACTTCACAGCAGTTATTTGTCATTTGCAGTAAAGCCCAACCTTTTCTAACACAGTAAGTGCCATTATCTGTAGGACAAAACTTGATTTTTCTTAATGCAAGGTTGACATCGTTAGTTTTATAAGGAAAACAAAATGAAAGAAAATCAGAGTGATGTTATTGGAGAAGCTTGGGAGGGGGAAATATTGCATTTACTTTCAGAAATATGACAACTGAGGAGATCTCTGTGTCATCGCATTGTGACTAGCCATATGCACCTAAACATCTTCCTTCTACTTCTTTATAACAGATTAAGTTTAAAAATTTTGTGTGTACACAATTTCATACAGCACACATGTACACTCAAAATACATTCCCTTCATCCCTCATTTTAATTCTGCAATTAGAGACTATTCCAATGCCTTCATATATAACATGCATTCAGTGTAGATCTGCATCACCTTTTGAAAACCAAAGCTGCCCATGCTCTGAGCTAAAGGGAGGTTAATGTCACTACATTAGTGTGGTACTCACTTGAATCATCAATTAGAAGGATTTATTAGTTTGGACTTAGTGCTGTGCTATTGCTAAAAGCTTAGTAAGATTTATAATAGGCAGAAATCACTTGCAACTTTCTCCAAAATGTTATGGAGACACATCCCTTCATTTTTATATTACTGTTAAATTGCATTCAGTTGTATTGCATTTTGAATCATACATTCATAGTTATAATTTATTCATGTAATCAGAATCTCAGCTGACCTTCTGAATCCTCTTGAAATTGCATTTAAATTGCCATGATCTCTTAATTCTAGGTTTTCCTTTCAGAGAACCTGTGTAATGCAAAATTATAAGAAGCTGGTTTGCACCTTGTCTCACCCTGAGATGAAGCTGTGGTTCAGGTTGGGACAAATACTATATTTAGCAACTCACAAACACTCTGAGGTTTATTACTATAAACATAGATAGAGTGACACTATCTCTTTGATGGTTGGATGAATGAGGGGATTTTAACACCTTATACTGATAAAATTATGAAAATTCTTAAATAATTCTGTTAAGATACCATTTAATTACATTTTTACTTTCAAATGCTTTGGTGGGTGTGTTAAATTTTGGAAACATCCCTTATTTCTTTGATTAATATGAAGGATCTATATCCTTACATATGCAAATGCTTGAATCAACAAATATATTTCTGCTTCTACTCCTTATTGACTCTATGTTTAATTATATAGATAATGAAGATGAATTGTTTAGTTTCAGAATGTCTAATGGAAATATAATTACAGTAATTTCACGACTATAAGGCGCACCGGACTATAAGGCGCACCGGACTATAAGGCGCACTTTTTTTTTGCAGCGAGGATCCGCTGCCACCTCCCCCTGCGCGGTTGCTGGCCATGGCCCTGCCTCCACCTGGCAACCATGGCCCCACAGCCCCGCCTGCACCCACTGGACGTGGCCCTGCCAGCTCCCCTCACGGCTCACAGCTCACACTTCCAGGTTGCCAAATTACCAAACTTTGTCCATACATAAGGCGCACCAGACTATAAGGCGCACTCCTGTGTTCAGGCCAAAATTTTAGTCAAAAGGTTGTGCCTTATAGTTGTGAAATTACTGTATATATTTTAGATGTTATTTAATTAGTAAAACATGACATTTCTTCTAGTTCACACAAATCTTTTCTAAGAAGGTGAGACATGTGGACCTTGTATTGTAGACAAATGCCAGACCATAATTTCTGTTCTAGCTGTTTTATAATAAAAATTAGTATTGCTAGCACCAGCAATCCTGACAACATTAATACTAACAGAACTATTCCCAGCTGCTACCACATACAAATTTTAAAACTTCAGTGTGTCTCTTTCTTGGATGCAATTCCTATAGGTCTCTAGCTTTTTTTTTTTTTTTTACAACCTGAATAATTCATGAGTGAGAAGTCAGGAGAGAGCTGTGTTTAGAATGCTAAGGGAGTAAGAATTTTCTTCAACAATTTTGTTGTAAGAAAATATGAAGCGTTACAATATATTAAATTTACTTGTATTGTGTGCATTTCCTTCTAGCTATTCAATTCTCTTTATCTCTTCCTTTTCTTACTATACAAATAGATAAGAATGTTGTGTGTTCATTTCTTCATCAGGAGATTTGTTTTTAAAATAAGCAAGAAAATAAAAATGCAGATAATTATATATTCTGAGGAATGCATATATGACTGTTGAAAACAAGTTAAAGTATCATTTGAAATAAAAAACCCTCAAAATTTAGTCATTGTTCTGAGCAGTAGATTAAAATAAAGCATGAATGTGCACACAATTAGTTTTAAATATACAGAAATATTTAAGGAAACATATACCTTATATACTTTGTGCACATCTTCTGTTCTACATCCGGTGAAACTGGTGAGATAGAATACATCAGAGTGTTTATTTCAGTTCAGAATAGTGCTAAAAAACAACAGCATGAGTAGAATAATGAGATTAGAGTCCTGTAAATTGGGCGGGGGGGGGGTTGGGCGGGGTAGCATTTACACAACCTTTTTTGGACTTCTCTGAGAGCCGTTCACAATTTTCAAACTTCTTATTTCCCCAGTAATACTAAATTGTTGGAAAAAAAATCGGTTCAAATGGAGAAAGTTGCTTTAAACTTCAGGAGGTATAATTTTGGTAGAGGATATGGAATACACACTAAAGCATGTCTTGTAAATTATAGGACCAAGGTGTCCCCAAGGTCTGGTGAGTGCTCTAAAAGAGACTTCTGTAGAATGTCATGGATGTCACTTTCTCTTTAGGTCTGTACAGATATGAGATTGATGGCATATCTTCCTGAATATAGATTCAAATGAAAAAAATGTACAAACTTGTACAACATGCAAAATATCTCTCTGTCATGTCAAAGGGACAAATTTCTACAATAACTATCTTTGACTTTTACAAAAAATGTCATGTTTGGACTGAAAAATCTTCCAACTAAAAATTTCAGGGAAATGGGGAATGTATATTTATTCGAAAAGGTTGAGTCTGATTGAAGTGATGTTTTCTAATGGAATACTCATTGACAAAATATTTGATAGATTCTATTCTAAGTGAAATATACATAATTAATTATTTGTGAGTTATCTATGGACATTCCTCTGTTAATTCAGCTATGATTTAATATTTCTGGTGTTCATACACACACATGTGTACTCATATATTTTGAAGATTCTTTCAGAGCTAAGACTTAATAACATGTATTGGTTGAATGCTGTGTTTCAAATAGCTTGAGTTCACAGGGTGCAAAAACGGGTCAAAAGCAATTTCTGAAGTTCAGTGTGAGCCAATTAAAAAAAATAGATAAGGGAAGAGTGAAATTGTCAAATTATAGGCTTCATAATTAGTAAGTCAGATAAGTAGTCATTTAGTAGTCAGTTTTTTAATACATGTTCTCAACTAACTAAGTGATAAGACATTTAAAGGACATTTAACTGTAATTCCATATAAAGATTATATTAAGAGAAAGTTAAACATACATAGTTCAGTGTCAGAAAATAGGCAGTTGAAGTTACAAGCAGTGAACCATGCTCTTGTTTACAAGTACAAAGTTGTATGTTGTTTCTCAGTGGGAATAAAAGACAATGCCACTTATTCAAGTTACAAGGTAAATCACTTCCAGAAATAGCTCTACCTTTCAGAAGAAGCAAAAAACGAAAGGCAAATTTGCAGTTACAATTGCTGTGTACATTTTTATCCAGTCATAACTATTGCTCCTACTCAGAGGCAGCCTTTCTAAAAACTAATTCCATGAGTTACTTGGTTAGTAAATATTTTCACATAAATGAATTTTATTTTTCCTGCTGTGTGTTTTTCAACTGCAGTAACAGTTTTTTTAAAGATTTGTTTTTTATGCCTAAAAGTCTGTCCAGTGTTTAAAATAGTCATAAGATGACCAAACACATAATATGTTTTGTTAATACGTCTTTGAAAATGTAGTTCTTGTTCATCAKGAATGGCGATAAACAAACAACATCCTCAGAAGAACAGGACAGTGATATTAACTTTCTGTCCTCTGAAAAYTAAGGTGAACAATTTACCWGGCAYTGAATACTCTTCTAGGTCCCTTCCAACTCAGGATATTTAATGATTCYAAGCGACAATTAATCACTTGCAGATCTCGTATTAGAGCCATTAAAAAACTCAAGCATTTTGAATATTTTGCTRTAGTATCAAAATATCAGTGGAAAATTCTAAAAGTTCCTTATTGTCTAGTTTCAAAAGTGGTTGCTCAAAGTATTTTTATGACTCATTGCTCATGATAAATGAACAAAGAGAGAAAAATTGCTAAGCTTTTGAAAAACCAAAGGATACAATGTCCCAAAACAAACTAACAATTCTGCGAAATTATTTTGAAAGTCTGAATATGCTGTTTCTTGAAACAAGCTGTCAAAGGATAACATTAGAAAGGACATAAGGAAATTATCTAATCCTTTAGGGCCCTAATGGTGAGACCAATAAAGCACACTTTAATATTCTTAGAACTTTTTCTTCTATATGATCTTAAAGACCCTAGGCATCTGATCAAACATCTTCATTTAATCCTGCTGTTTTAAACTTATTAATACTTTCTAGCATGAATATGATTTGCTTTAATTTAAACCTATTCCTTTCTCTTTTTTTTTTGCATTGTCCTGGAGAGATATGGAAAATATAATGCTCCTTTCCCTTTTGCAGCAGCTCTTTACAGTCCTGAAATTACTTTAGTGTTTATCCCAGACTGAATAATAGGGATTCACTCACTCTCTTTTCATTGACACTTCATAAAATCTTTTCTAATCCTTTTCTACCCATCTGTATCTATCCTGAAGTGCAAATTTAGACATAATAATGCAGCTCAGGTCTGCTGAAGTCAGGTTGGGGAGAGGGCTACTTCATGTTGTCTATACATCATACATATAATTTACTTTTTTTTCAACAAAGGTAATTTAATGAATTTCAACTGACAGCACAGCGTAGCCCCAGATCTCTTCTTCTTCTAGAAGCTACTATGCATTCATAATGTATTCTGTACTTACACAACAGAAATGTAAAATATTGTCAAGTCATAGTAATATACAACACCAACTAACCAATCAACCATCTTCTGAAGCAATTGGATGTTTGCAGTTTTTCTATGATGTTGTGGTTACATGGTATATGCTAATAAATTTTTATTTACATTATGAGTTATGAATGAGAAATCAGTGGGTTTAGGTTGCTGTTCTTTCTGGTTTTTCAGTTATTTTAATCCCTTTTCAGAGCTTAATGTTAGCAATGAAAAATTGTTCTAGACCCTGAAAGATCTGGTAACAAGGATAGCACAGCTCCGATATCTATTTTTTTTTTAATTTCTAAACAACTATTAGGCAAATATGTTTTTCAAATTTAATATTTCTATGTATTTTTTAACAATTATTTTGTTAGTTTATTTTGGGGGAGTTTTTTGGGGGTTTTTTTGGGGGGTTTTTTTGGGTTTTTTGTTGGGTTGGTTTTTTGGGTTTTTTTTTGTTTGTTTGTTTGTTTTGTTTTGTTTTGTTTTTTTGTTTTTTGTTTTTGTTGTTGGTTTGGTTTTAGGGTTATACTTTGGTTTGATTTTGGTACGGTGTTTTGTTATTTGGGGATGTAGTTTCTTCAAAATAAACTGGCACCACAAGGCAAATAATTTCATCTGTTTATAACTGTGTCCTGGATTTGGCTGGGATAGAGTGAATTATTTTGCCAATAACTGTTACAGTTCTGTGCCTCAGATTCAGTGTGAGAATAATGTTGATACCAAACTGATATTTTAGTTTTTGCTGAGTCTTTACCCTAAGTCAATAACACCTCATTTTTCATTACTCTGTCAGTGAGCAGGTGCACAAGAAAACAGGAGGTAGCATGGCCAGGACATGACCCAAACTGGCCAGAGGGATATTTCATACAGTAGAATTTCATGTCCCATATATAAACTGGGGAAGTCGGCCAAGGGACACCTGTCACTGCTTGGGGAAAAGCAGGGGATGACAACAAAGGTCACTGGATGGTGAGCAATAGTGTTGGTCAGCACTTGTTTCTCTTGAATGCTATTTCTTTCTCTTTTTCCCCTTTAGATTACTGCTATTTCTGTTGTAATTACCATGAATTCAATTAGTACTACTATTTTTTTCTATTTATCGTATTGTTCTTCAGATCTTATCTGAACCCATACTATATTTTTCTTCAATTCTCCTTCTGATTAAGGGTGGGGAGTGAGTGACAAGCATGTCACTTAATTGCTTTCATACAATAGTATGAAAGAAAACCGGAATTATTAATTCTCTGGAGATTATTATTTCTTCCCTGTAGGATGAAGTTCATCTCCATCATCACCATGCATCGTGACTTTTATATAGAAATTACAGAAATTAAATAAAAAGGGTGCGATTCAGTTCCAGATTAAAATATTTCACTTTAAACCCATCTAATGCAGTTATTTCTAAGGGAATGATATTTTTGATCCCTTAGTATTCAATTAAGATGAATTTTCTTGTGAATAATTTGTGTGGTCAAATATAGGTTTCTACTATATTGCAATGGGATAAGTGAATGAGAAGAAAAAAGAAAATACATAGAGAAAGATTATTCACTGGTAGAGGAGATAAAAATTACAGAAAAGGAGAAAGTTTAACCATATTATGTCCATTATTTCTTGTAAGGGATCTCTGAGATTATGTAATTAGAGAGAACTGAGTGCAAGAATATTAAAAAAAATGGGAAAAAGCAAAAGGCATTTTATGTGTGAAATATGAGTGACCTAAACAAGTCTACAAGCCAATTCATGACGCTGAAAGGATTAAAAGATAATTATGCAACTTCTGCTTGATCTTCAAGGATAAATGTCTCAAAAACCATGGTCAGTTCTAAAACGTAAAATTACAGACAAATGTAGCAGAACTGGAATTGAGGAGCAAAGGAAATTATTGGAGTTAATCCAGATGCAGAAAGGAAGTACAGGAGAGGTTGTATACAGGAGATTAGCTGTTCGGGAGGTATATATAAACGGAATTTTTGCATGAAAGATGGAAATTAGAAAACTAACTGGATTGTCAGTATTAAAGGTTTGTGAAGAGCAGTACGAAGCTGAGATAACCACAACGTATTGGTCACATTCCTCAAAGCTTGGAAAGATGCTGTTATTGTTAATCTCTTTATTGCTCATCTGGATGATAGAAAATAATGAATTATCAACAAGTTTGAAAGTAATGCGGAATTGGTGGAAGTGATTCACAGGCTGATGGACAGAGCTGCTATTCAGGAGGATTGACATAGGCTGGTAAAAGAACAATGTACTTGTGTCCCAGGTGTCACAAGAAAAGCTGAGCTATTGGGATTTATTCAGGCTAAGGCAGACAAAGCAAGGGGGAGGGGTATCATATTGCCTTTTTAGAGTTGCTTTATGGAAAGGTATAGTAAGGAAGTAACCAAGGTCTTTTGAGGGATTCACATTAATAGTTGTGCTGACAGGCACAACATACAAAAAGGGAGTTTGTAATGCACTGTAATATACAGAATTTGGTCTCTGCTAAAATTTAATTTTAAAAAAATTAAAGTTCCCTTTTTCTTATGCATTAAGGACAAATGTCTACTTTTAGTATCCTGCAGGTTATGGATAGTATATGGAAATGAAATGTTCCTGCTTAGCCTCCACAGACCATACCGACAACACTGTGAAATCATTGTTGCACGGTTCTACTTGCTTTAATATTAAATTCTGAAGCCATGGAAAAATCCCACTAATACCAGAAGCCTCAAATAAAGTAAACAATCTAAGAAGGACTGAACAACTGCAATGTATTAATGATTTAGTGTATTAGTTGACTAATGTGGGTTACACATGTACAGATTGCTCAGATAATACTAATTGCTTCAAGTTTTGTAGCTACATACAAAAAGATATGTGATAATAAATTTGTATTTGCTGCATATCTGTGTGTACACATAGTCTCAGACATATGAATCTATCTATAGATACAGTATAAACATAAACTAATCTATCAGCATGGTACATAACCTAACTTAGATCAATATCTGATAATGTGGAATCAGCATGAAATCATCAAAGAAGCATGAAGATAATCAGAAGAAGATATTACTTTCCAAATTAGACCAGTGCTACTATGATTTTTAAGAGACAGATTATATGATTTTTAAATATAGAAAATAAGGGGAGTTCTCAAAATCTGACTTTAGACTAATGAGATTTTTTTTCTTCTTGGCAAACCCAGCACTTGATAGACAAATATTTTTTTATTCTGAAAACAATCCATAGGAGGGTATTCTGCACATTTCCCTCTTCAGCTCTAGATAAGTTCATATAATCTTGTTTACTATATACTAGAGATAATGTAGGAAGGTGTGTACACCAGACACATCAGCTGTAATGTCTGTAAGTCAGAGTTTATAAGAAAATTCACAAATTTGTGGGGGAGCAGTTATGAAAATATATATGGAAATGGAGATGATATAAAAGATGCGTTAGAACAAAAGAAAGGAGGCATAAAGAAGGATAGAATATTTTCTTTTGAAGAAAAATATCTTTAGAAAAATATCTCTAAACAGTGTCTGTTTACTGTAATAAAATTAAATGTGTAATTTTAATTTTGAGTTATATCTTTGAATCACAATCTAAAAATAAAAATAATGTTAAATAATCGAATCCTCTTAAAATAAACTAAATATTTTTCAGCGTATTTAAAAACCAGACCTTGAGGAACTTTGGTATTGGTCACAGTCAGGATTACATATTTTTAACATCCTGACATCAATCAGATTGCACAAGTTTCAAAAAATACCATATTTTAATGAAATTTTGATTAGTACTGAACTTCAATCTTTAAAAAAAAAAAAAAAAA
>PYHW01009760.1:603112-635299 GCA_013186435.1 Turdus rufiventris
TAACAAATAACAAAACAAAACCCAACTCATGCTTATTACTGTGGGCAGTAAAGGAGGAAAAAGAAAAAGTCATGACACTGCTCAATCATATTCAGAATAGCAGCAGGTTTTCAACATTTAGTCACAAACCCTAGACACAACACTCTATGGACTGCTATGAAGAAAGCAGTAACCAGAATAAGTTTTAAGGGTCATTTTTCAGAAACCAATTTTTATGTGACAGAGGTATATGATTTTGTGTATCGGCAGCAGTGCTGCAGCCAATGGTGTTATTTTTTACTACACAGCACCAGGATCTGGAGTAGTTGTTATTTGGCTGAAACTACATGACTTGCATCATCTAAACCAACCTGTCAACCTGAAAGTGACCTAACCATGATTTATGATTGCATTTGTCTAGATTATTAAAAAGAAAAAGGGAAAAAAAACAAAAGAAAAAAAAAATAAAAGTAAGGGTGAATTTCCCACTACTGCATACTAAAGCCACCTGATAGAGATGTTTACTGGTTTACTCTAGTGACTGTATTGCTTCTGTGTTATGTTCGCTACAGCACACAAGCAACACACTAAAATTCCAGCTATTGCTCCAACACTGCAAAAATTAGCAGCCATTTTTAAAAAGAGATCTAACATTCTGAAAATGACTTTCTGGTCAAATTAAGATTATATCACGACAGTTCTTGAAAATCAATATAATGATTTCTGAGTTGTTAACACATGCAGAAAAAGTCAAACCCAAGAAAAAAACCACACCAATTCTTTTGAATTGCATGTCTGAGGAATAAAGATACTTCAACTTCGTGCTGAATTATGATACCCTGACTTATGTTTCATGATTTGACAAGATGTATTTGCTTTATTATGTTTTTCCATGATCCATAGGAGGCCCTCTTGAAAGGAGATGACATTTTATTTCCTACTCAGAAGAAAGCAGACATTCTGTGAGAAAATGCTCTGCATCTTGATGGGATTCTTAACCACCCAACTAGTTCTATGAGATGATATCCATTTTCTCATGTTTTCACTCATTTCTTTCTATACTATGATAGTTAAGTGCAAATTTTGAAATGTGTGCTTTCTTTAAAGTTGTCTATCAATATGTGGAATTTAGACTGTTGCAAATATAAGTACTGTGCTGGTATGATATGATTCAAGACATTTCAAATGTGAGGAAAATATAAGTTATTCTGCAGACTCACTTGTCTAATCTAATTTTAGCCATCTTGAAGTTAAGTGTGTGAATTGAGCAGTTCCTCTTGATGCACAGTATAGTTAATGGGAGGAGACAGTGTGAATGACTGTTAGACAGATAGAGCGACTGTTCCTTCAGTTGTAGAATAATGACCTAAGACAAGCGGAAGAGACTTTGCATAATTTAAAGACAGATATAGACAACTAAATTGTGTTGACTTAAACTTTATAAGATGAATCCCAATTGTAAAATTCATTAGATAACTAAGCCCCGAAATAATAAACGTTTAAAAATTTAGATAAAATTTGTAAACATCACCTTTTTTTACCTGGAGTAAATGGTTCCTAGGATGTGATTGGTTGTGAACAGTAGTAGAACAGCTCCCCAGTAAATCAGCTTAAGTAGATAGAGTTGAGCACAGAAGTTTCAAATTTCCCAGTAAAGACCTTTAGACTCTGTAGTCTCATTAGTTAGAATAGAGATCCTATGCAAAATCTTTGATTAAGGCTAATCAAAAAACCACAACGTGCACACTGATTGGGCATGGCACTCAGGGCCATGGTATAGTTAACAAGGTGGTGTTTGGTCAAAGATTAGACCTGATGATCTCAGAGGTCTTTTCCAACTTAATTAATTCTGTGATTCCATCTACAAATTTATATTGCCATAGTTAATATGTTACTTCAGAAAACCAAAATACTTACGTATACCTATACAGTTAGTATTTCTGACTGGTTATGTGTATCATTTTCTAATATAGTGGATAACCTGTGGTCTTTCTAGTCTAAAAATTTTAATTGTTCCTTATCAGTATATAAACTAAGAATAAGATACCTTGGTATCTACATTTTTGTAAATATGCAACACATGAGAACTTTGAAAAAATGATGATTTAGGAAAAATTTTGCTTCTCTATTGTGCCAAGTACTTCACTAATCTATGCAAATCTTTGAAATATCTATTTATCAGATAAATGAAAAGGAAAGATAGATTTCATTTTAAAACAGAAGTTATGGAGTTCGTGCTTAACTCATTCTACTTCCATCCACAGTTACATTATCTTCTGAAAATACAAAATTTTTTTAGTCATATGTTCTCTGAATCCTTAGTGGATGACTTCCTTCTTTTGGTACACTGTCTTTAACAGAATGCTTAAGGTGCAGATTTTAAAATCTCTTCAAGGACTCTGCTCAGTGTGCTTACACTTTTGAGGAAGATGACAAATGCTGTTGCTGCTTTTATTTATTTATTTATTTAATCAATTGCCTAGATAAACAGATCTAGGAAAAAAAAACCAAAAACAGAGAACAAAACAACAATGAAGCCTCCAACAGTTTTCTGTTGAAAATCTCCTTTAGTAAAACTTCAATCATATACACATTTACTGTTAAAGCACCATTCCAGAGACAGCTATTCTGAGGAAGTACATCCTTGCAATTTTTCCTATTCCTTGCCCTTTATTATTGGTGCAGAAAGTGGCTGTATATCCTCTGCTGATGCTATTCTAACTTGTGCTACCAAAAATGCCGTCAAATCTTTTTGACTTTCAGTTAATTTGTAATTTATTCTTGGTCATATTCATTGATTTATCCTTCACAATGTCCTGATATTTTGAAAATGCAACTTTTTCAGTTATTGAAAAAGAAATTGACAGTGTGATTTAAAAAAAAAAAAGAAAAGCTTCATCCCACTAGCATCCTCTAATGGAGGTTGCTGGGTTGCTGTTGGTGTAAACAATACAAAGGCAAGTGGCTCTTCACTCCAAAACCTTCCTCACAACCCTGCCACCACATATAAAGTTATATAAAGTTACAGTCAGTTACTGATTTTCAGCAAAATCACAGGAGTTGATTGTATTTGGAAGTGGAAAGCGCTAAAACTTTAACAATGTTAGATAGAAAAACAAGCTTTAAAAAACCTTAGAATACCTTTTTAAGTGCAGAAATGGCTAAGAACACATAATTACTGAAACTAAGTCATTAAGCCGTGGTGGTTTGTAATATCTCTCTGTACTTTGAGTCTAAGAGAGTTGCATTCTGTGCTATGACTCTGAATTATCTTTTCTGGATTTAACTGCAGCGAACTGATATTTAAGGAATACAAAGACTTCAATTGTTCAAGATGTTTTTGTGGGGATTTTTTAAGCCCCCCCCCGCCCAAGTCCTTTCTATATAATAAGTATGCTTTGTTGTAAAAGTAGTGTACCTAAAAGAGATCTTCCAGAATAGACTCCCATTTCACCCTTCAGATGTTGTCTTCGTGGAGTCAGGAAAAAAAATCTTTGTTGAACTTTACTTAGTTATGTTAATGTTACTTCTGCTGATATTTGAGACAGGCTAGTTTATCTAGTGCCTTCCTTTAGGGCTGGTATGTGTGACAGAAGACCTGCATGAGGTCTGTGTCTTCCTGAACTTGCAGAGTTGGGCCAGACATCTTAACCAAATGGCTTTCAGTTCCTACACTCAAGCAACTGAATTAAAGCCACTCTTTCTCTGAATACCAGCTTCATGTGACTTTACATACTTTAACAGCCTTTTTGTAACAGGACACTTGAAAAATCTGTCAATGAGTAGCTACTTGACAAATTGAATATGAGCTCGCAGTGTGCCCTTGTGGCAAGCAGTATCCTGGGGTGATCAAGAAGAGCATGGCTAGCAGTTCGAGGCAGGTGATCCTATCCCTCTACTCAGCCCTAGTGAGTCCACATCTGGAGTGTTGTGTTCTATTCTGGGCTCCTCACTACAATTTATAATAATGTTAGCACTGAAAATATGCAAGTTGAAAAAATTACAGTGATGGAGGTAAAGCTTGAGAACACTGTGCTGATGATTCAAATATCGTCTTATATTTCATGTGCATCTAAAAAACCTGTCACGAAATGTTTGCAGAAATTTTTCAGCAGTAATTTTAAAATAATTTAAAGTAGGAGATGTTCATAGCTAACTCTCTACTAAACATTCTAAGAAAGTTTCAAAGACTTCTTAGAAATGAGAAACCTCAATTTCTCTGAATAATATTATATTTGGTAAAGGCACAATGTTAACCTTTTTCTATATCATTCCATTTGAGTTTTAGAAGATACAACTTTATTTCAGTATTCCTGTCTTCCTCCTAAAATGCATGCTCATTGAATAAGTTCTTTCAATAAATTTACTGAGATGACAGTAGTTGTGCACATAAACATTTCAGGATGACAGTATATAGATTATGTACTTATAATCCAAACATACAATTTTCTTGAGCTGAAGGTAAGCAAGGATGAAAGACCCTTCACACCAGCATGCTTAAACTGGCAAAAATATTATCATATTGTTTGATTATTTGTTGTGCTTTCCTTGATAGCTCTCAATTTTAATGCCTGAAGAGTACAAACTTGAGGAAATATTTTGTTTGGAAAAATTCCACTCAGATTTATTTGAAAATATTTTGAATTCTTTGGAACAGGATCCATTTGTGCCAACATTTGGGTTCTGTAATAGGTAATTCCAAGCCCAAGCTCTCAGAAGAAAAGAATCTCAAAGTGAGAAAATCTGGGATTTTTCCAAACATGTTTTGTGGATTTTGACTACATATTTTAGGTCCACAGTGGAACCAAGTGATTTCTGCGCTGGTGTGGTTTACCCTCTGTACTGGATCGACCTGGGCTGGCTGCCAGGTGCCCACCAAGCCATTCTCTCCCTCTCACTCTATCAGTAGTAAAGGGGGAGAGAATATGATGAAAAGCTTTTGGGTCAGGATAAGGATGGGGAGATTGCTTATGCGTTACCATGACAGGTGAAGGAGACAGAACTTAGGGATATTAATTTAATTAATTGCAAATTAAACACTATAGGATACTGAGAATTAAGAACAAACCTAAACCCACATTCTCTGAGTCTCCCCTTATCCAATAGATAAGAGGGATAAAAGAGAGAGGGTCCTCTCCAGATCATTAGTTCCTGTTAAGAACCTGCTGTAGCATTGGTTCTCCGTAGACTTCAGCTGTCTTCAGGACAAACGTACATGCTCTGGCATTTTGTTTTCTACAGGCTGTAGGGTGGATCTCTGCTGCTCCATGGTCCTCCTGGGGCTTCACTGGGACAACCTGCATCATTGTGTCTTGCATCATGGGTTGCAGGGGAATCTGCACCTTGAACAGCCACTCCTTCTCCTTCCTTGCTGATCTTGGTGTCTGTAGGGCTGTTTCACATTTTTCCCCTCCTCTCTTGCAGCTGTTGTGCAGGCATTTTTCCTGTTTCTTACATAAGTTATTACACAGGTGCTACTGCTTCTGCTGGTTGGCTCAGCTTTGGCCAGTGGAAGGTCATTCTTAGGAGCAGGAGGAACTGGATTCTGGTGGCTTGTCCCAGCAGCCATCCCTGAATCTCCCACCCACACACCTGCTGGCAAAACAGTAGGGGTTTTGTTCTGTACAGGTGTCTATGTGTCTATGTCTGCAGGAGTCTATGTTAGTTCGAGATCTTCTATTTTTGTTCCCTTTTCCCTATTTATTATATAGAAAACAAAACAAAATAAAAAGTCATGCCTCAGGTAAGCCTCCTGGGCTCAGGCATTCAGCCATTTGCTGTAACCATTTTTGTAGTATAAATTCAAAGTTAAGATCTTATTAGAAATTGAGGAAAAAACTGAACAGCTGACAACACTCACAAATAAAATGTTGACATCAATTGTAACAAAAACATTTTGCATATAGATTAATAATTCCACAGAAGAAAAAGGAAATAAGCCATAAACAAAGAGTAAATCTCATTCACTTTTGAAATGTTATCAGGATAGTAGCTGTACAGACACATTTTTTCATTTAGTGCAGAATCAGATTTCAGCTGAAAACTACATTGCTGTTTTTGCTGTAGAAAAAGCTTCCACAGAGCAGTAATCCATAAATATACATCACAGCTGAGATTTAAAGCCTAATGTGACTAATCAGTTTAAGATTTGAATATAGAACTTAGGAGGAAATATCTGACTGCAAATACAACTTACTACATTGTAAAGGCTATAGCAGAGGGCTATATTAATCTTAGGGATGGATGAACCTTGAAAATTCTGCCTGCAAAGCAAACTCACCAGCCTATCTGATGTACTCTCAAAGACTGCAAGCACAGCAGGGTGATGTATTTGATTTGTGAATGTTTTTCTTTCAGCAAGAGAGAGCATGAAAAATAGTCTTTACTTCCAACCAGCTCGTGGCTTTAAGTTTTGTTTACAAAAGTACATTTCTAGTTCCTACATTTTTTATAATACAACTTGGAAGACTACTATTGCATTTTAAACACCAAAACAGTGGAATACTGATCTCAGTCACCTGAAGGTTTGAATCTTCTTTATTACACCTTCTTTTTACCTGAGCTTTATCTTTCTACCTTAGTTTTGGGGTAGCAATTATTGACCTTTCCTAATTATTTGAGGAGAGCAGCCCATGGAGATTTTAATTTTTGACTTTGTGAAAACAAGAAAGGTAACACTATGAACAAAATAAACATCCTTGCTGCTGTAGTATTCTGATGATCCTAGTGCTGATACTGCACTGTAGAGCATTAAACTTCCCTCTGGCATTTATCTTGCCTCAAAAAATAATTGTATTAATAAGGATATAACATATTGCTTGTTTATAAGCCAGATTATGCTTTCTGTAACTATACTTAGAATTCCTTAATTATCTACTGCTGATAATTTTTCATAGTAGAGACAACAAGCCTTCCTATAATCTTGTTAGCTAATAAAATGGCATTTTTCCCATTTTATGTCACCTTCTTTCCAAGTCCTCTGAAAAAACGTGTGCTTTTTGGATGGGGAAAAAACCCCAGCTATAAATCAGAATAGAAAAGAATTTTAATTCCTATGGGGGAAAAAAAGAGGGGGGGGGAAATATGGGTATAAGAGAAGTTGTGGAATCACGCAAGTGTCTGCATCTATTAATTTTCTCCTGTTAAAAAAGTCCAAATTACACAGAATAAATAAAGCTAGCATACATTTTACTGTAAGAACACATTTATTTGTTTCCCTATGTTATTTTTGAGGGTGAGAAAAGTCATAGTACATTTCAAAGCAAATTTGCTATCTAGTTTCATTTTGCAAGAGATAATACCTGTCATGATTTATAAATATTATGAAGCTGAGTGTAAATGCCCTTTATTGGCTCCTGTTAATTTCAAATATTTCTCATGCATTTTCATCCAAATTTTTCTTTTCAATATTACAGTACTGTTAGTTCTTCCTTTTTTTCCCCTCACTTTCAGTCCTCCCATCTTCTTCCCTTTTTAGTTATGTTAATTTTTACCAGATACCTTCACTGCATTACCCCAATCCTTGGCACAGATAATATTCAGAAAGATTAAACAGAGATGCTGTTCTTGCTTATTTTCACCATTCTTATTTCACTGCAAATATATTAAAATCCGCCTGTTCCAGTTCTCATGGCTGTTCTTCCCCTCCTGTCTTATTTCCGTGCTCTGCAATGTCAATATACTTAGATCAGTTCAAAATGCAGTTTGCTCTGTAATTCTGTGAAGTTCTGTTCTTGTAATCACTCACAGAAAAAAATTATATTTGTACAAATTAGTCATGTAACACTCTTATATGGACCTTGACATAAATTCAGACTCTGATAGAAAAAAATTGAGAGACACTCAAAAACTTGATAAATAAGTTGATGTCTTTGCTAGCAACAATATGCAGCCTTTTCTTGTGTTATCAGGCACAAGACTGATCCAGTTTGTCAATGATGAGTGGAAATGTATTTTCTTACAATTTTTTTTTCCCCTCAGTTTGTTTTCTGCTGATTTTGTGAAGTTAATTAGTCAAATTAATGTCCAGGAAATACTGTAAAGACCACAAGGGGATAGGTAAAAACAAGAAAAAATGCCTTTCAGTGAACTGTCAGTTCAGCAGTGTAACAATATTACACTACCTGCCATATATTCAGATGAAAGGCTTCTGAAGTATATTATTTGCTATTCAGTATAGTAGAAATAAAAAAAGTTCAATATAGTTGGAAATATTTTAGATCAATGTTACCAAAATGGGACAACTCTCATTTCTACTTTAGAAAAAACACAGTTCTACTGATCTGATGTTTAAAATGGTATAAACTGAATTATGTTCCTTTATAATAATTATGATTTATACTTATTATTATTTATAGTAATTATGAATTATTTTAAGTCCCTTCTGCTTTTGGCTAGATAAATAAATCAGTTTTAAGCATCTGAGCAGTATGGCAGTGAGTAAACCTATAACCTGCTTTAACTGTAGAGTTTGTAAAAGAAAATCAACTCAATTATTTGTTTCATAATATTTGAGACAAAAAAAATAAGCTACTAGGTATTTAAAGTCTGAGCTTTAATTAAGTTCTCATCTGATTGATGAACTTCGATCCATAATTTGTTTTTATTTAAAGAAATTATTCAAAAAATTGGCTAGTAATAAATTAATTTGGTTTTCTATTGTCATTAGGACAAGTTTCTGTACAAAATTTGTATTTGTCATTATTCTTTCACAGTTACTTTTGATGTTATAAAATCTGCCTCCTTGTGTTTCAAATGAAGAGGCAAAGTAATATTTTGCATTTTGGGATTTCCAAGTATTTATTTATAGCAATGTTGCATTACCATGCTGTTAGTTTTCGGGAGTTTTGTTTTGCTTTGTTTTGTTTTGTTTTGCTTTGTTTTGCTTTGTTTGTTTGCTTGTTTGTTTGTTTTCTTTTAGTAATGCAACACTTCAGATTAATATTAATTTAATGCAGCTTTCTTTTATGTCTCTGACACACTTCTCATTTCTATTAAACTGTTTTGCATTACTTCAAAGTGCTGTTGATTTAGGAATTGTAAATATGCAAAAGGCTAATTTGCCATGTCTCTAGCATACATCAGCTGTCTGGTTTTGTGTTTATTGTTGCGCTTGTATTTGTTTGAACATAATTTCATTGCAAGAAAATATTCTGCAGCTAAGAGTACTTTAAATGATTTTGAATCTAAGAACACTCTGTCTTCATCTTAGAAGCATTGCTGACTTGGCCTTGTTCATTAATAAGGTTTCTGTTATTTTTCCATCTTTTTTGCATTCATTCCCATACTGGCAAAGCCATAATAATATTACTCATATTAACATTAAAATAACACTCATTATTTGATTTTCTTTGGGTTTCCTTTGTGTGCAAAGAATAATTTCCTAATTAGTAATGTGCCATGACTATTAAAAAGAAAAATTATTCTACATATTCTAACCATCATTATTCTTGTGGTGGCTGTAGTGATAACTCTTAAAAGCACAGTAACTCTAGCTCTCAGGCAGTATTGTGAATCAACCCATCCTGACAATGGAAAAGAAATTAGGACAACAAAATTAAGACACCAAAATACATTTAGACATGTGGAGTAAGAATTAGAGGCCAGCTTTTTGTGAAAACATCAAAAGCTTTAACTTTTTTTGTCCACATAGGAATAACTTAGATACAGGGAGAAGCGTAGCACTCTAGATACTGTAGGTTCATGCAGAAATGTGAGTATATGTGTATGTGTCATTCAGCACTGCCTGCTCACTTTGCAGGGCTGAAGTGGATTTACTGGCTCTGCCCTCCCAGCTAGGCCATTGCTGGATATAAGAAAAATGTGTGGTAAACAAGGATATTTGCACAACATTGCTTTGGAGGTAAAGCCTAAATTCCTTCAGTAGGGTGCTGGAGGTAAAGTCCTTCTTCTTTTGCAGTTTCAATTTCAATGAAGATTTCTCCAGTAATTCTTGGAGAAAAATATATAAAGAAGTGTATCTTTAAGAATTTTTTGTGACTTGAATGAACTTTGCTCCAATTTGGGTTATATGTTCTATATAAAAGATTAAAACCACAGGAAATGTCTCCCTAGCTGTCTGTTCAAAAGTGAGTTAAATGTGATGACAGAAAGTAATGTTAATTGACTTAAACTTGATAGCTTTGAAAGTCTAAAACTGAAATTCTGCTGTGCTGTTGTCAAGGCATAGAGGCAAAGATACTCCTTTACTACACATGCACCACAGTTTCATTCTGGCAGCATGCAGGAATAATAGTCTCGTGTATTTCTTTATTGGAAAAGGGAATGTGACTACAATTAAACTGTGAAATTCATAGAAGAATAGAACATCTGAATTTGCATTCAGTAATATATGCTAGCAGGCTCTTCAGTTCATATCATTACATGCCAGCTTGCTGACATGCAATGTCAGCCACCAAACCAATTAAGGAAAGTCACCAGAGTAAATGCAGCTACTGCTGGCCATGAAACTGAGCCGAAAAATATTTCACATCCTTGAAGGCTAAGTGACTATAACTTGCCCTGTAGTAAATGCCAGATGTTGGCGGATACAGGTAGTGCCCTGCATTCTGTCTATAAGGGCAGCCTGGAGATTTGACTGCACAGAGCATTATGGAGCAATTATGGGAAGGAATGGAAGACCAAGATCTGCAGCATCTAACAACGAGACAAATGGATACCACTCCTGTGAGAGATAATAGATGATGCCTGTACTTAACAGTAGTAGATCCTCGACTGCTTATATCTTAAGCAATGCAAAAGACAATGAAAAGAAACCACTTTTAGATCAGCCACACTCCAAGGCTGCATGAACAGTATAAATGCAGAAAGAAAAGCACACAGAGAACTTTCATATCTCTCTAGTATCAGGGAAGGTTCTGAACTGGATTGATACTGTTGAGTTTGTAGACAGGGACTGATAGACATGGCTACTTAAAATGTCTCTATATTATATATAGAATTAATGGGGTTGTTTGGTTTGTTTTGTTTTTAAAGGAAGTATTTACCTCTACAAAGATAAAAAAAATATGAAATGTAACTCTATATGCTATTTAATTTTAACTTTTAATGTAACAGGTTTGACACAGGTGTCTCTCTTAGTACACTCTGTATTTCAGTGATGAAAAAAAAACTCCGATTAAAAAAACCAAAACCAACAAACAAACCAAACAGCCAAAGTAAAAAAGGGAGCAAAAAATGTTCAATTTACATGCTCTCATAAATTTGGCCATGTGAAATGGAAGCTGGGCGAAAGAATGCAGTGGGTGCCATGAAAGTTATGAATAATAGATTTTCTCATGTGAAAGCAATTAAGAAGACATTGATCTAAAGATTGAAATAGTCTAGTTGATATACAACTTGCAATATATTCAAGCAGAGTTTATCTATACAGGAAGTCATTGTAACACCTGAATAAAAGATTCAGACACCATGCATTTTGAGATACAATGTGCAATTTCAGGTCATGGAGTAACATAAATGGAAAATTCATTCTAAACTGTAGGCCTAGAGATTGCATAGAAATACATCATATGTGTCCAAAATGGTTGACTTTTAGAAAGGATTTTGGAAATCCTGCTAATAACAATGTTTATAGACTAGGAATAAGCTCATGCTAATAGATAATCATAAATCTCGAGTGTTGTAGAAGCACGGATGCTAAAAGAAAAAGAAAAAACAAATCATTGTCCTGACACTCTAGCCTATTTTGATGTAAGTTAAAACTTGACATTTATTCATCTTTAAGTACATGATAATACTACAATGCCGGAATAATGAGTCACTTTAAATTTGTACTGTGATAGGTTGGGCAGAAAATAAAATTTTGGGGTTTATACTCTGCAGAGAAAATGTCATGTCAAGTAACTAAATATCATCCTAATACCCTCTTGAAACTGAAAATTAAAATTCATAGACAGAGACACTTAGACACATGGAGTAAAGAGTGAAAGAAGAAAACTTTTATCTCAGTTGTACACAAGTCCGTACATGGGCTGATAACATCCCAGGAGAATAAGGTTCATAATTAAGAAAGGTTCAGAAGAACCAATGTTTGAGAGCAGACCATAGCTGTTCTACCATCATCTCCACAAGGAAGCTTAATTTCATGCTTTGGACTCAGTTTCAATTGTTTTGCATTGGCTTTTGTTAATGCCCATGTGCAAAATAAATCACCCATTTATTTGCTCTACATAGAGGAGGTCTCTTCAGGATATCAAGTGCTCCAACATCTAGTTCCTCTATACAAGTGAAAGCAAAAAAAATCAAATCAAAACAAAACAAAACAAAACCACAAAACCACCAAAAAAAAAACCAAAAAAACAAAAAAAACCCCCAAAAAAACCCAAAACAACAACAACAACAAAAAAACCAAAAAAAAAACAAAACAAAAAAAACCAAAACAAAACCCAAAAACAAACAAACAAAACAAAACAAAACAAAACAAAAAACAGCCAAAAAAAAAAAAACCATGAAGACTCCAGGACTCCTGACAATTTTTCCCTGCACTGATGTGGAAAGAGTGAGTCTGGATGAATGGATCTGCATTTTTTATGTATAAATGGAGCTGCGAAAGATTCAAATGAACTAGAAATGTTACATGGACTGTAAGAACCGGTGTTATTTACAGTTAGCTTTGTTGCTACTTACTCTATCTGAATTTTTTCATTCTTTTACACAAATAAGAAAAATGTAAGTGTACATGCGTGTGTCAAATCTGAATACGTGTTTATGAAAGATGAATATCAAATTTGTGAGTAAGGGGTTTCCAGCCTATGCTTCAAAAGCACTGTAAAGTACAACAGGAAAATCTCCATTTATTTACATCTCCTGAACTGTCTGCTACCACAATAATTGTAATAGTATTCCTTCTAGTCTTACACAAAATAGGTTACCTTCTGCAAAACTTCTGTGTCCTTCCTTTATATGTCATGTTAGTGGAGCTTTTTTTTTTCAGTTCTTTTACTGAGAGTAGTAAACTCTCTGTTTCATTTTGTTTTTCAATTAATTTACTGAGAACACACAATAGAGCCAAGAAGAGCTAAAGTTATCTCACCAGAAGGATGATTTATCTATCTAGAGCATTCTGAGAAAAATCCTTGGGTCAGTTCTGCAAGGCATTATTACACTGGAAATGGTCAGAATGGAGTAGCCTGCTCCAGCATGCAGCATGATGCCTCTGTTAATTATCTTGACTGTACAAAACTCTGACTAGCAAAATTTCTGTCACACCTTCCACATGAACAAATGCCTCACAATTGCTGTTTTTTCTCACTTTAAATTGTGTTTATAGATCAGGTTTTTTCCTTCATTATTTCTTTCTGAGACAGCTTGTATCTACAATCAACTGCACCACAGCATGTGCAACAAAGAGGAGGAGATGGAAGCCAGATTGCTGCTAGAAATTGCTAGAAAACTACAACCTAGTTGCCTTTACTGAAACTTGGTGGGATGAATTACAGGACTGGAGTGGGGTATTGATGACTACAAGATGTTCAGAAGGGGCAAGAGAGGAAGAAGTGGTAGAGGGGTTGCCCTCTACATCAAGAAAATGATAGAGTGCAGATATGTCTCTCAATAATAGCCATGAGCAGGTTGAAAGTAAGAATTAGAGACTGAGCATCAAAGGGAAAATGATGCTTGGTATTCTACTACAGGCAACTTCCTTGCTCTAGCTACAGGAGGCATCGTGCTTGCAGGCTCTTGTCCTGCTGGAGGATTTCAACCACACTAGTATCTGCTGGAAAAGCAGCACAGTGAGCTTCAGGCAGTCCAGGACACCCTTATATGCACACACCATGTGGGATGTATTACCAGACCAGCTGGCAACCCATGCAATTGAACTAATCATGGACATTAAGACTGGATGCAGTCTGGTCTGCCGTTGTCATGCACTAGAGGAGTTCACAGTCCTGAGGGATATGGGTCAGGTGAAGGGTAAAGTCTTCAGAGTAAAGAACTTCCGAAAAGCAGAATTCCAGTTGTTTAACAGCCAACAGGACACCCTGGGAAATCGCCCTCAGGAACAAGGAAGGAGAGCAGAGTTGGCAAATCTTTAAGAATGCTTTCCACAGAGTGCAAGAGTTCTTAATCCCCAGGTGTCATAAATCAATAAAGGAGGCAAGAACAGTCATGACTGAGTTGAGATCTGCTGAACAAACTGAAGGGCAAGAGGAATAACACAGACAATGGAAGCAGATGTAGGTATCCTAGAAAGACCATGAGGAGACAATCCCATGTAGGGATGAGGTCAGAGGCATGGCTGAAATAGAATTTGAAAAGCAATGCAAAGAGTAACAAGAAGGGCTTCTACAGGTGTGTAGAAGCCAGAAAAAGAAGGTAAATGAAAGCATATGCCCCTGATGAGCACAACTGGTAAACAGCTGAGGAGGAGAAGGCTTGACTTAAGAAGAATTTAACTTTTACCTCAGTTTCACTGGCAGTCTCTCTTCCCACTCCCCTTGAGTGGATGGATCAGAAGAAGGGGACTGGAGGAACAAAGTCTTTCCCACTCAGATCAATGACCTTCTTGCTGGCAAAACCAGATTGATCTTCACTAGTGCTCACACATTTATTCACACACCTACGCTTGCTCCAGTTCCTTGGTACCACTGATATTGATCTATCAAGATAGGGTACTGTCTTAAAAAGAACTAGACATTCAGATTAAATATATATATATATATAGGTGTTCAGAGAATAGAGAAAATATTCATGGTCACCTGAGGAATCTGAACACAGATAACTCTATGGGACCTGATGCCAGGCAGAGTCCTGAGAGAACTGACTGATGCAGTTGCTAAGTCATTCACCACCATATTTGGAAAGTCATGCCAGATCAAGTCCAGGTAACTAGAAAAAGGCAGGCATTGTACCATCTTTAAAAAGGATATGAGGGAGGACCCTGGGAACTACTGGTCTTTCAGCCTCACCTCTGTGCCTGAGATCAAGGAATGGATCCTGCTAGAAGCTCTGCTAAGGCACATGGGGGACAGGAAGGGCTTAGGCTTCACCAAGGGCAAATCCTGCCTGACCAACCTAGTGGCCTGTGAGAGAGTGATGACATGAGTGAACAAGGTAAGAGCTATGGCTGTCAGCTGGCTAGACTTCTCGAGTGCCTTTTCCTCAACAACATCCTTCTGTTTATATTGGAGAGTGATGGGTTTGATGGATGAACTGTTTGATGGATAAGTAATTAAATGGGTGGTTGAATCCAGAGGGTAGTGGCCAATGACTCCATGTCCAGATGGACATTGGTGGCTATTGATGTCCCTCATGGGTCCATTTTGGGACCAATGATCTTTAATATCTTCATTAATAACACAGAGAATAGGACCAAGTGCATCCTCCATTGTTTATATTGGAGACACAGGAACACAGGATTGGATAGATATCTTGAAACACTGATTCCTGTTTCTTGCCATTCATGAATTCAGCAACTCAATTTGGAAGACCAACAGACAGGTTTATGGTATTTTTTTCTCCCGTAACTCCATTGACATCACAGTAAATAATGATTATTTTAATATCCAGTGGCCTTTATTTAATTAAACATTAACTTTATCGGCAGGCTGCATGCTGTACAATCCATCTGTCCTTAGGCAATAGATAAAGAAATCATGAAAGTCTAGACAGTTCCTGACTTCAATCTCTAACTTTTATCTGAGAAAGTTTTTTTCTATATCCAAGAGTGTGAAATGAAAGATGAAATACAAGGATTAAAGTTCAGAGGTGGCAGTGATGGTTTAAGATGAAACAGGAAAAGAGAAGGCAAAATAATAAAAAAAATACTGTGCAAATAGAGTATCGTGTTGCATTAACTATTATTACTGATTTAAGAATTGGAAATGAGGTTTCTGCTCCATGAGGTGAGAACATTAAAGAATTAAATACCATTTAGTCTGGTTGTAATGTTCACCACAATTCAAGGAAAACACCATGAAATAAAATAAACATCTTGAAAGATTATTATTTAGCTGGATGGCACAGAGACAATTTTTATGTATACTTATATACCTCTTTTTCTTGGACCAGGTAACCTCATAGTAAGCCACATATATAATTAAATATAATTATTAGTTTCATACAAGCAGTTGAAGAAACACAAGCCATGATTGCTTCCTTCGTACTTGTGACAGGCTTCTGTGATAAACTGGGTTTATTTGTTTTTTTATAGACATAGGAATGAAAATCTAAGGAGACTGTAATATTTAGATACTTATTTTTAACAGATATTGGAATCCACTGATTTATGAAGAAAACGGGGACTAACAACAGGTTATATTTTTTCCCTCTCTCTTCTCTCCTCTTCATACACTGGTCTTTGATTTTTTAGCTTTTCCCTCCTCACTCCCTGATCAATAGAAGGCTATGATACTGTCAACCTCTATCTTTACAGTACAGTCTTCTGTAACACCTTTCTTACATTTAACCTTCCTTAAATCTCTTTTGATATCATTTGTGGGCTCATGGTTCATCTGAATGAGGAGAAAAAAGGCAATGAAACAATTCTCTTACACCCTCTCAAGAAAATGGTAACTTTCTGCACATGTTAAACCTTACTAAAGCCCCGTCAAAATCACTTGGTGAAGAGTGCAAATGTCTGCTATGGTACCAAATCACTGGTAAATTTTCAGGTCACAGAAATTAATGAAGTGACCCTAATTAATGTCAAGGGGTCAAGAATACCTCCATTTATTTTCCAACACTTCCCCCACCAAAACATGACTGTGTTTACATGTCTTTGTATTCTATAAATACAATTCAACATGAGAATGTACAGACTGCTGCTGACATTGTTGTTAGGTGTTTCTAAGTGTTGACCCAGAACCCCAAGGCCAAAAAGGAACTGAACTTATGAAGCTGAAGATCCAAGGATTTTTTATTGCCTAAGTATAATCTTCAAATTTTAAAGAATATACACAATTGCTTAGATTAGTCGAGCTGCAATATTATTAATATATTCCAAATGACTACAGCAAACTTTTAGAAGCACACTGAAATGTGTCAACAAACATGTTAATATTCATGTTTTAACAACCACAATAACAAGTTCAATTATTTGTCTTTTCCACTATCTCAAATTCTTGTGATGTTAGATGTTATTGCCTAATTAGAACAACTACAGAGATAAGACTTTCCACTTGCTACTCATTTACACATTCTAGTGAAGTTAATTCATGTCAAGGGATAAATTCCTTCTAGCCAAACCGAATACCATGTGTTTGTGAAGATTCATTATCAATGGTTTAATATGCTTAATCAATTCCGAAAAAACTCAAATGTCAAAGAAATTTTTAAGAAACCACATATATGCAGATAAACTGCAAAGGGTCTTTTATCCATATTTATCATTACAAACAGCTGTCTGATTGTTATCTGAAGGTATTTTATTCACTGCAGCATAAATGGGATTTATGTGATGATGAAATACAGCTTTCAAACTGGGAAACTTCCATAATGCATGTTTTCTTCATGGTTTGTGTTTTTACTCACAGTACAAATGAACTTTACATCTACTTTTTTTGTCTAGGAGTGCTTAAAATCCTCTAAGGGAGTGGCAAAATCCTCAGAAAACTATGAAAGATTTTATCTAAAAATTTTAGAGTCTTTCGTTCTGTTTACTAGATTAAAAACTGTGGTTGCATAACAAGGTTTAATTGTCTTGACCAAAAGTTTCAGGTTTTCCCCTTTCAAGAACTGGAGACACCACCAGGCACCATTTACACACAGAGCGACAGAAAGAGAGACAGACAGACAGACAGACACACACACACACACACACACACAGACACACTGACTAAAAGAAAAAAAAGAAAAAAAACATTCAGAACATAGACTGATGAGTTCAAGGGGATAGACATATTCAGTTGCTAACTATGTTTAATTATTGAATAATAGTATTCTGTTTAACTTTGTCCACACAAACATAATGGCTCTTAATATTGATTAAAAATAATATTGCAATATTTTTGAGAGACTTTGAGATAAAGTGGTTTTTGGTATTTATTCCTCTCTAAGCTGAAGTGCTGTATGTTTTTGAAAGACTGATGAATGTCACCAACTGGCATTTTTCTACAAATTTTTTTCTACTTATAACATTGTCGTCTTTTATTCAGGATTTGGAAATATCAGTGATCTCAGAATATCTGTGTATATTTTACCACTGCAGACTAAAGAGATCTATGATTTTGCTAAATCTAAACAGATCTACCATGTGTTCTTTTTGGCAGTACAATGGAGAGCACATTGAAGAGAAAGGTGCCATTAGGTACGTATAGGACACTATTTCATAACACCTGTAAAAATTCTCTTGTATCTATTTTTTAAAACAGGTGGTAAAATCAAGTAAAATACTATATTATAGAACATGCTTGGTTGTGGGGTCTTTGAAATATTGTAGGGTAAGCTTGTAATTTATTTATTGTAGGAAAAGCTCAGCTTGTTTGTTTGTTTGTTTGTTTGTTTGTTTGTGTAATGTAAATATAATGTGTAATGTAAATTACCAAATATGGACATATTCCCTCCAGAAAAATAAAATCTTCCAGAAATTAAAGATTGAACAGGAAGAGTAAAGACTACCTGATTCTTCCTCTTCCATTTTTCCAAAATTCAGGATTTTCAAAAGTGTGCAGATATGTCTGCCTTTCACTGAAGATAAAAGTTATTTATATTACTGTTATTTCTATACACTCTTTCTGTGTTTATCCTCGGCCCACACAAACAGGTATGTATGAAAACACACACACACACAGATAATTAAATATTGGGAGGCACACTCATTGTAAATTATTTAAATTATTATCTAAATTGTCATAGTTCTAAAGAAGAGAACTGGACTAATGCTGATTACACCAATTAGTTTGGATAGTGACAACTAAATATAAAGTTACACAAATACTTCTAATCTAAATAGGCTGTAATTTAAGATATATAATATGATGTTTGAAATTCTGGCATCTTCTGGACCATTGTACAGATTAACCTATGAGTTCATGCTACTTTTGCCAAAGTTGAAGCTGCAACTAAAGTGGTTTATTTTCCTATCAAAAAGACAGTGGTGAATCACCCTAAATATATTTTTCTGTTTGTGAGGACTTTTCTTTAAATCACTCTGTATATTTTTAATCCCTGTCAAAATAGAGCTTTTTTATCTGTTCACAGAAAGAAATTTAATATGAATGTTGACAGTATCTGTCATTTTAAGAGATAAACTGGACAAAATGCTAAGCGGGTAAACTCAGCGAATAAAATATTTTTTTAAATTAAAATAGATTTTGGGAAATATTTCTACATTGCAGCCTTACTATACATACTTTTATTTTTAATACCTCTGAATTAAGTGGAAACCATAATTATATTTTCCTGCATTATAGTCCAATCATTGGCAGAAAATAACCGTAGGATGGCAAGAGATTATTCAGTAAAACAATTTTTTTTTTCAGTTAAAGCTTAGGAAGAAAAGGTTCTTCCTAACTCAGAGACATTTCCACGTTTTTGTTTTTCAGTAAGACAAAATTCATTTTTAACCTCATTGAAATTCCCAACCATAAGAAGTTTTATTAGAAAAAAAAAAAAAAAGAATAAGGTCATTCTGTCCTCTCCATAAAGAAGATTAAATAGCTACTATATAAAAGCATTAGAGAAGAGATTACCTTGAGATTCACTAAGGAACTTCAGACATCCCATAACAAATTTGCTCCAAAACTATGTAGATAATAAACAAACAAACATGACTGGTCCTTTCTTCTGAATAAAAGAACAGTAAGATGTATTACTGAATCCAAACTTAATTCACAAGGACATTTTCTTATACAAATACTGTTGAAATAGAGCATGCAATTTAAAAAGCCTCATAGTAGTAATGAAAAGAGAGCTGCTTATTCACAATAACTATGACAACCAAAAGACAATTATGGTAATATTGAAATAATTGTGTACATAAATATATTTTGACTCTGGTTCATACATAAAATACATTAAAGCTAAGAAAAAAAAAAAAAAAGGTTATTTTTACTTTGGCTTCTGGGGATAAATGAAGAAAGCTTCAGGTATATATAGCATTCTGCTGCTGGGAATCTAACATAATGTTCATGATTAATGCTCACCATCTCTTAGCTTTCACCCTGTTTTTGCAGGTAAACTGCCAATTTATTGGATCATCACTGACAAGACCATAAATTCAGAGGATTATTTATGTGTTTGGTAGCTATACTGAGTTCCAGTTAATATGTGGATGAACAACAGAGGGATTCTTTGTAATCTTTAATTGCTTCATAAATATATTATGAATAACTATAGTCGTTTGATTTGCAGGTGAGGAAAGTAAAATGCAAACATATTTCTTCACACACTCAGCTCTTTGAGCCCTGCTCAAATGCCTGTGTTAGGAGAGAGGTTTCTGTTTCACCGAGGGAGTTCAATGCACTGCCCTAGAAGCAGCAGCGTGTAGTTCCGTTGTACATCCAGTACACCAACTCAGTGCACCAGTTGCCTTTCCTAGTCCTTAAGCAAGTGCCCTGCCATCACAAAGGGAAGTACAAATCTACATCTCCTCTCTACATGAAGGCAGCATACGGGTAAAATCACGAATCCATGTTTTAAACACACACATAGGCATGATTGCCCATCTGTTTGAAACGATCCCTCCTCTCCTGGCTTTTCTTTCTCTTTGCATTCACTTCATGAGACAGAGCAGTTAAAGTAGGCTCTAATTTAGACATATCACTTAGGTGCCTGGGCTACATGAGAACAATTCTGTCAGAAGTGACTTGTGAAGGATATACAGAGAATTAAGTTTGTGCTGCTGACTTCAGGAGAAATCTTGGACTCTCTCACAGATGCCGAAACTGCTTGTGACTCAGCTCTGGGTCAGAGCCAAGAACCATCCACAACGCTCTGGTTTCCAGGGAAATGAAAGATGAACTCAGAGGCTAACTCTCTGAATTTATGAAGACACATCATCTAAAATAAAACTGAAGACAACTATAGTGAATCACTTCAGACCTATATATCCTGACTTCTGGCTGTTTTCTTTCCCCTTGAACATATTGTATTGATTAAAATAGTATTAAAAATGGAAAAATGTAAATAGTTCCTAAAGAGAAAAAAACTTACCAGTTCTTGAAAATATTTTTAACAGAGACTATATAAATGAGCATATTTCAGGTGTATTTTTAAGTAGCTCAATATTTAAAGCCCCTTATTAAAAAAAATAAAATAAATAGTCTTAGGTCATGTTCCTAATGAATACATAGAATTATCCAGCTCAAATTCCAGACACTGCTGAGGCTGTGCTTGTAGGCAAAATCCAGGGATAATATTAAGCTTGGTAAGACCTGCCTCATAAGAACAGCCTCAGGAAAAATTGCAGCTGCAGGACTCTCAGTCCCGTACCTATTATTTTTCAAAAGTTACAGTCAAAGGTTGATATAAAACTTCCATATAGCCTAGTTTGAGGATGGATCACTATAGTATTTTTACCTTTTTTGTCATTTTAGGTCCTTGAGTAAACCAACATTTTTTATTCAAGTTTTGCACTTCCTTTTCTTCTTCAGAGGGCACACACTTTCCCTGGACCAGCTTACTTTATAAAAGTAAAATAAACTTCATGAAACAGATATTTTTAACAGTTTCTCCTTCATTAGTTACAGTATCTTCTCATATTTACCTTATTCTAGGTGTCCACTTTATTTGGCTGATTTGTTTTTGTCAATAACTCATCATAATTGCACTGCTTAAGCCTCCAATCCATATATTTTTATGTCAGCATGTCATTACAGAATGTAATATATATGATAATGGTGCAAAGCATGACTAGTAAGCTCCTTCTTGTCATCAAATTTGAGATACTACCAAGCCATCCACTTCTGTTTGTTGCAGAAAGATTATCCGAATGCTAGAAGGACTAGTATTTAATGCATCCCAGTCATAGCAAAAACATCTTACTATTTCCTTACTGTTTCCTTTAGGTGGTTGAAACTACATTTGCTGAATACTTTTTTCCATGCATCTTACCTTTCTTATCTCAGAGGCCCAGAGTATAACTTAGCATAACATTTTAAAAGTGATTTATGTGCTTAGGAGCCTGAAATCTCAGAGGAAAATAATGATCCTAGGATCATAAATTACTTGGTCTTTTGAAAACCTGAATTCTTGTTTTCTCTGTGTATAGAGAATAAGGACATAGCCTTAATTTTATGTAACTAGAGAATTAATAGGCATCTTCTTATAAAAGAGGAGATATTTTCATACTTGGTCCTTCTGTAACTGTGAAGCAAGCAACCAGCAAAATAATGAAAACATATTTTTGCCCCTATGTCATGTCAACCATGGAGAACTGAGTCATCACCACAAGAGACAAAACTTTTCAGTTTTTATATTGGCCCAACTACACTAAGCACTTACTCATCAACATAAAAAAATGGACAATCACCTTGCTAGATGAGTTAAATGTATCCATTATTTCACATCACCTGGGAACTGACATGTTTTTCAAACACAAATCTTACCACTTTGAAGAATGGACAGCCTAGAATTAGCAGCTCACACTGAATTTCCCAGCCTCATGTTTTTTAAAAGTTTCATATGAAGTACTATCATCGAAACACGCCTCTTCATTTTTCTTGTTATTGACTTTGAGATTCAGAGTAGTCTTTATCTACTTCTAATTCAGAAAGGTCCTGTATTTTGAAATCTTTAAAAAATCTTCCCTATGAGCTTAGTCTTGTGCAGATCAAAAGAGAAAAATGAAAAAATGAACATTGAAAAAATCTACAACAAACTTCTCAGAAGCTTAAAAGTATCTGTTGTTTCCTGTTGGCTCCAAAACAACTTCCATTTTTCTCTTGCTTTACACTGTAAAAATTTTTCAAATCTGATGGTTGCAAAACAACATTTATACCATAGTCTTACCTCTGACTTTCATACTACAGTTCATAGCACCATAGATAATCCCTGTTCAGGGACCTCCACCAACCCAAGTAAAGTCTCTTGGCCATATCCAGTTCTGAATGAAGACATTTACTTATACATGGCACTTTGGCTTCATAGCAAGGAATGGAAATAAGAAATCAAAAATACTCTTTGCTCTTCATCTGAACAAAATTATTCAGGTATTGATCAGCTGTCAGATGTATAATAAACAATAGAGCATGGGAACAGGCCTGTGCCTCTTTATTTCAGTTGTCCACTGAATTCTCTTCTAAGATGATCTGGGTAGAAGCACTTTGTGCTTTTTAATCTGAAAATAATATTTCACCTCATTAGATATTCAGATATCTGTTCTGCATTATCTCCAATTTCCACTGTTACAATAAATTCAGTCAATATGCCCAGTTATATACCCAGTTTTATATATATATATTTATATATTTTTTATTATATATATATATAAAATATTACTGTTGTAGTCAAAAAGTTTTAATGACAAGGTATATTTTTATAAATAATAACTTGTAACTTTCCTCATTTAATTTCATGCTGATGCAGTAATGCTTTTAAGAAAGATACTTCATTAAGGTAGGAGCCAATGAAAACCAGATATCATATTGCTCTGAATGTTTTGCTGGGGAATTGTTCTTGGTATCTTTTAAACAGTAGTTTTATTTATGGTTAGAAATTTGCAAAGGAAGTTTCTTTGTACTGAAATATTCATTATTTACGTCCATAAAAGCATTGCCTTGCTCTTTCTGTGGCTTCACAGATCTAAACTAAAATAAAGTCATTATTTAGGCATTAGCATTTGTGGAAACATGAGAAAGCTAATATAAAGAATTAGAATTGTCCTTTTAAGGAGAAATTTTGTATGATATGGTTTGAAATGTTTTCCCTTGGTAGCATTATGCTGGAAAGGAAACAAAGCTGGTGTTAAGAAATGCAAAATATCACAGAGATTGTGGGTCTGTGGAGAAATTTGACTTGATTAAAGTTCATTTAGATAGATTGGGATCATCCAGTATGTGATGTAGAGTGTGCATATCTTCTGGCCTATACCAACATAAATAATTTACAATTAAAAATATTATTAGAAGGAGTTCAAACCATCTTACTTCAGGTGAAAACCCCACAAGAGCAACAGGATCTCAGTGGTTTACCAGTATGGGGAAAAAAAAATTAAGAAACTAAGAAAGGTTATTTTGAGCACTGCTTGAAATCTGTTTTTTTGTTCAGTTCTTTTTATCTCAGTGGAAAATTTGAATAAAATTTTTAAGTGTAAACCATAGTTAAGTACCAGTAGATGCAACCAGGACGCAAAATACTATTCTGTATGAATGCTTCTATTATGAGCTCAGCTTTTTTCAGCATATGCGTCACACTGGAGTTATTTAAGTTTTAGATATTATGTTAAATATTTTAATTACTTCCAGGTTTTAATTTCTTTATTAGGAAGCACATGTTAGGTTACAAGGAACTCTGACTCACAGATAAATCTGGTGGTTGAACATAATGCCTTCTGAATGAACACATTCTGAACAAGCACAAAGAAAGAACAAAGCATGTTTCACTATGGAAAGTTTTACTTATGTTAACAATTGACTTCAAGAAAGCAATGAACTGCAGCACACTCCCTGGATTTCATGCACATCACCCCACTCTCAGTTAGCCCTCAGTACTCTGAATAAGAGTGCACAGGTCTTCAAATATGTCAATCGCACCATGCTGCTTATTCAGGGTTTGTCAAAAATCCCAAGCCTTGTCTGCATTGTCACTTAGACAAACAATTTCATCCTGGTTTTATGTATATTGATTTCAAAGCCATTCTGGTTGCCTCTAAGAAACACATATTCAAGGGGGGAAAAGACCCCCTGAGATTGAATGATGTTCCCTAAATAAAATATTAACCAAACTTCACACTACCTTCTGAAAATAAGTGAAACATCTTGCAGCATCCACAAACACATAGATGCTAGAAGTCTGTTCCAAAAGAGACATAACCTGGGCTCCCAGGCAGCTTCATTTGCTCTCTGACTACTCTGGGTTGATGTTTGCTAGGGATCACACACTCACCTACACAGCTGCACTTGCTCTAATAGCTGGGAGCATGGGCACATGGATCTCTATGACACTTAGGTCCCACTCTAGCTGTTGACACATTAGTCCACTCTGCTGTCTCCAATCCCTGGCTCCGTGACTTCATGCCCTGCTGATGTGTGGGCTGACCGCAGAGGCTGACACTCAGATTCTGTCCTTCATTTTCCTCTCAGTACCGAATGAGAATTCATCCACTACAAAAGGAATTAGAAATAGCATTTTATAAGTCAGGGCAGACAGTGCTGATGACATGCCAAGCATTGCCAGACAAACAGCCATGGATTTACATGGAACCAACCCTTTTATCACCTTATTGCTCCACATTACTTTTTTTGCTCTTACACAAAGCAACAACTTAGCTCCCTTTGCTAGCCTTCACTTTCTCTAAGGATCCCACAGTCTATCTTGCCCTATCCCAAAGTACTCTTCCCCTGCATCCCATAATGTGTCCTGTAGCTCTAGGCAATGACCCTCCCTTAGCCCCAAAGGAACTCTGAAGATCTTTTCCCCAGCTCTTCCTGATGAGTGTCACACTTGGGCCGGAGGCTGGGAGACTGTATGTGAATTTATAGGCATGGACCTGCAAATTTCTCAGCTCCAGCCACTGTCTTTGAGCCAATAGTTAGAGACAGATGGAGATGTAGAAAGAAGCACTTAAATGAGAGACTGCACTCAACCTGATACAGAAATATTTTCCTTGCTTCTCTGTGATTTTAACTAAAGAAAAAACAGATATAGAGTGCTGCATGAAGCAACTGGAAATCAATTTTCAATCTCAAAGCTGACAATCAAGAATACTTTCCACACCTGAGAAGCTGAAGTCTGAGGGGTAAGGTTTTCCCTCTGGAGAGCCAGAGCATCTATGCTGCCAGTGTGATCCACCACAATCTTTCTCTTGGTTAGTACAATGCATTCTTTATGTTGCATTTGAATATGTGTTTTGTGGCTACAAGATAGCCTAGGCTTTGCTCTACAGATCCCGTGGATAAAGAGCAATGGGATTCAGTACTTCTGAGACTCATTATGCAAACTGCTCCCCCAGATCCATATTCTAGTACATCTGAAAATCATTCCAATACCCAAATGTTCATTTTCATAGTGCTTCATTTTTTCTTCAGACAACCTACAACACAATGGTCTGTACAACAGTGTGTCACATTGATAGAATCTGGGGAATAATATATGTGACCCAAAGGCTTTTTGTTCCCTGCAGCAGTTCTCCTGGTAATATCCCTGCAGTAATTATGAAGAATACGCAATGATGTGCAGAGATACTCTTTCCTCTGACACCCTGGGGAATTCTACAGGGACATGTCCTTGGACTTTTAACTAGATTGATGTCGTACAGCTCTTTTTTTAGCATGGTGTATGTGGATAATTTTTTATTCTAATGTCTGTGGAGCTCTTCAGAAGTGATGCCCTTGAACCCCTGCCAAAGGGATTCCCTGAAGGCCTTGTGTTAGACAAGCATATTTTGTCCTAAATCTTTCAGAGAAACAACTTTATCACTCTTGGAGGTTTTTAAGAGGGTGATGACTCCTGCAGTGAGTATTTGCTTGGGATTTTAGAATGACAAAGCCTCTGAGAATATTCCATGTTGTTGTTTTGTCACTTCTATTAGTTGCATTAATAAAGGTTTTCCCTTTGTCATTCTCCAGCACTTACACTCACTGTTATTTTCATTTAGAAAAGCTCTAGCATATCCCACATCTGATGTCACAGTCTTGTTCAAGAGTACTTTATATTAGCTGAATATAGGCAGCATAGCAATGATGTTGCAAATGTATCTTACAATATGTAATTGTGGAAATACACCAATGCTGTTGTGATGGAAGTCACTGAGAGCAACTTACATGTCAGAATCAAATGAAATCAGGGGAGATCTGTGACTTGGGCTAAAGAAGCTCACCACTTTATAGATGGGTGCAGAACCATACTGGAAAAAGTGAGAAGCACGTATTGTTCTTTCCAAGCTATGAAAAATAAAAATTAAAAAAAATAAAAAAAATTAAAATGTGAGGAGTTAAGGTGGCTAGAGATTGTGTCTCCATTTTTGTTTTCAAAATGCTTCCTATAGTTACACTCAGAAGAAATTCTGCAGCCACTCCGTCAGAGAGCTGGAGGAAAAAATGGACAATGACCCTTCTAGGATAGAAGAATATGGAGTATAAATGCTTTGCCTGAATTACTATTTGTCCTTTGACTTCTATTTTCTTGCAATCCTACTAAAATATATTCTTTTATTAATTGCATGCAGATATACATACTTTTAAAAAATTAATGGCTTTCTAGTTTTCCTTAAAAGAAGAAAAATCTGAACCTTTCTGCTTTTCACCTAAAGCCACAAGGATCACTACCATGTTCAGAAAATTCCTCTGTGTATGACATAACTTTCCATATCCTTTCTCTACTACAGAATGCAAATTGATTGAAATCTATCCGTAAGGACTTCTGTTCTTATCTACCTGCAGGATTTTCATTAAAAATTCAGGTAATTAATCTGTCTAATGCAAAAGAAATGATACAGAGTTCTGATCTCATGCCTGTCCCAGGCATATGTGTTCTAGTCTTTACTCCAGGCATTCTACCCATTCTTCCTGTGGTTAGTCTATTCATGTGTGTACTGGGTAAATCCAAAGACTTGCAAGATTAGTGAAGATTTGTGACATGGTAGAAATTATCTGACATGTTCACAGGCTCTCATAGAAATATTAAGTGGAAATTTTATTTCAGAATCACAAAGAAATAACCTAGTTTAAAAACCATATGAAACAAATGTAGCATTAGTTAGATCAGAGCATTCAAATTACCTGAGATAAAACATTTAGAAAATAGTAATGTTCTAAGTGTTACTTTTTTACATTTAGCAAGGAGTGTTTTAGTGGGAACAATCTTCCAGGAGTGGCAAAATAGCAATGTGGTAGGATACAATAATAATCATTGTGCTTCAAAAACTCTTCACAGATTTCATTTGAAGACATTCACTCATTCAACTGTAAAAAAAACCCACATTAAATTGTGGGAAAATATAATGGGACATGCATACAAAACTGTAATATCTTAACAATAGTTTGATTCCACACCTTCTAAATGACTTTTGAAAATACTGTTTTCTTTTTTGCTCCTAGCTCAATGGTTATTTCTGCAGATGCAATATTTTTTAGAGCTTCTGAAATGGAAAATCAACGCTTCAAGGTTGTGAAGAGTTCCCTGTTGCCCTGGTGATCTACCATTGCATGCAATTCAGCCTTTTTTTTTTTAATATAGTGCTATATTAATACTTGTTATGAGTCATAGGGAGGGAAAATATTATTTGCAATGTGATTGAAACAAGTAGTATATAACAAAGTGCCACATGGGCTGCTGAAGGTGTAGTGGTTGATTCAGTCACAAAACTTGCTAATATTAAATCTCATAATATTCTATGAAATGTGAAGTGGATATGTAAGTCAATTGAACAGTAGGCCTTCCTTTTCTTGAATTATAAAATGGGGCAAAGAAATCCCGTTCAGTTTTCCTTTATCCTGACAACTTTCAAAATTAGGATCCACAAGTAGTCTTGATAGCTATGCAAGGGCGTTATCAAGGGCATATATCATAGCTATGACCTGAGCTGCCCTTTGACCCTGATGCTTTGCACTGAAGTCTCTGCCTTTCACCATCTAGCAAGTATTTCTTACTGGCTACCAGTTATCAGCTGTATTCTGCTGTTTGATATTTCAGCCTCACGCAAAATGTTCCTTCTAAACATTGTGACCAGGATTAAATTGTTCTTTCTAATTCTTTCCACACTGCATAAGGAACAAAGGTATCTCTACTATGAATCTTTTGTTTTCTAAATATAGGCTAAGAACTCCACAATTGTTTTTAGTCATTAAGTAAGCAGATAACCAAGGCACATATGAATGCGCTTTGAACAAAAACATTAATTTTTTTCTTGCTGATCTCGAGAAATATGTTAAAATTCAAGGCAAAATATTTTTAAATTGTCTTACTTGAGCCACGTTTTAGAGGCAAATCGTAATAAAATAATATTATAAATCTGTAATGATGCTTCATGTAGTATGTTTTCTTTATTATAACTACCCCATGACTTCAAGATATGAAGAATTATATTGCATTTTATAAATAATTTTATTAAACTCAGAATTTTTATTATATGCTGAATCTACCAAAATTTATTGAAGAATGTTTTTTAACCTTTCGTGTTTATTTCCTTATAAAGTTGATGAAGTTCAGCATTTACAAACTTGAAAAGGAAATCAGATATTCATAGATTGAGCTGACCTTGAAATTTAAAGCATAGCAACATGACAAAAGAAGTCAAAACTCAAACAGTACAAAGATAAATAATGATGATTTGCTTTATTACAAAGTTACCCTTATACTCACACCTTGAATATTGTGAATGACAGCCATAACGCATAAATTATGAAAATTCTTCCACAATTTGATAAATTGTTCGAGTAGCTTAATTATTCATTAAAAAAAAAAAAATTACTATGGTAGTTACCAGAGTTAAGAAATCAACACTACAAACATCAGTGAAAACATTGAATTACTGCACAAGATCAAATATTATTTACACAAGCACCAAAAAAAATTGTTTTTTGTGCATCTGCACATTCTAAGTAACAATACAGTTCACAAGGATGAGGTTTATGAAAATGTGGAATGACATTGAGGCTGGGAGCATTGCTGTCTTTTGGTTTTTATTTCTTCTTTTCTTTTCTTTTTTTTTGTCTTTTTGTCTGTTAAGGGATATTTTTGCAATAGAGTCCTACTACATTGGCAAGGTATCTTGACAAGGGTTTACTATTGCTGTCATGAGGATTTTGTTTGCCATGAAGTAGAGCAAAGACTTCCTGGGTTTACCCAGAATAAACTCCAGTGTGACTTCTTTCTGCTTAAGAAGAGTAATAACACTTTGTTTCAAATTTTTTCGTAAGTAGTTTTACATGATGATGTTAATATAAATATCCAAGTTGGTCTCATTTCCACAAAGTAAGCAAGGGAACCAGGTGCCAGTTGCCAGAAATTTCTGTGTCAAGGGATTTATTTTGTACAGTGGTGCATTGCTTTCTTTCACGTACAAGAATTTACATAATAGTTAAATGTATAGCAGATTACGTCCTGTAATAGTGGAAGTTATAATGACAAAGGTGTTAGTTAAATTATAATAAAATAATATCTTCAAGGTGTATTTTTTTAAAGATAATGAGGTTGCTATAGCCTAGTGAAATATTAAAAGAAACATCAATAGTCAAGTAAACAGAGGTATAGTGGAGCTTAATAACAATAGAGCCAGAAAAAGAAAGAAAGTTCCAAAATAGGTGTTTTGTTATATGTTACAGTGAGAATGACAATCTGCTAGAAATCTTGTAAAAAGACTTCATAAAATCTTTTGATTTATTTTTCTTTTTTAAAATAAAAGGAGCATAACTATAATACTTGCATGCAAAACTGGTTTAGTCTAGGATATACAGGAAAAAATTTCCAACAAGATGCACTGATGATACTTATCTAGCATGATACGGGTACGCTATTTAAAGGTTTGTATTTTTCTCATTGGTTTTGAACGAATCTTTGAGGAACAGAAAATTTGTATTTAGCAACTTTACTGGTATTTCTTGCTTTAAAGTAAAATAGTACAAAGCAGTGTCTGCAGAAGAAAGTCATCGAGTTATATGCATGGAACATCAGTGGGAAGAGGACCAGGAAGACTGTTTTTTATACTCTTGAGAAACTCAGTGGCAAAAACAGTCAGATACTGTAGGACAAGCTAGAAATGACAGATTTTAGGATGAGATGATCAAGAGGATTATGCAAATAGCATAATAGCTTGAGACACCATAATGTCTGGAGAAGGAGCACCCTCCACCCCAAAGCAAACAGTATGGTCGTCCTTTTAAAATAACTTGGCAGTTACCAACTCTTTTCGTTAAATCCATTATTGCTGACACCGAAGTACTTCCAAAGCAGTTAATGATTGCTGGAAAATGAAGTCAGCCTGGAAAGCAAAAGGTGGAAGCTGTCACCTTCAGTACAGAGCAGTGCAGCAGTTACAATGGAAGGGGCGAGGTCAGAGTAAAATACCAATCCTTTCACTGTGTAATTGGTAAGACTTGGAGTGCAGTAGTTGGAAATGGATTTACCAGTTATATTAATGTAAGCGAAGCATACAGCCCTGAAAAAAAACCATTAGATTACAGCCATAAAGATTTCAGGAGGCCTATGATTTCAAAGTATACATTTGATTTTAACTTCCACACACTCCACACCAATTATTTTTCTTTCTGTCTAACCAGGGATCCTCATTCATAGAAGAAATCATACACTCCTCTCAGATCCACAGACAAGGCAAGAAAAACAGAAAACATTCAGAGCATAGAAGATCTCTCCTGAAGAGATCAATCTCTCCTGCAGTTCTTTCTCTCATCAAAGAACTTTTGTCAGGACTGCACTTTTGGTTTAACTCAGGAAAACTGATGAAAAAATCAGACACTTGAAAGAATAAAGGGAATAAAGAACAGCAGAAAGTATTGAAAATCATTTTGAATGTTCACTTCGTAAACAAATCTACAAATGTTCCTCTCTAGTCAATGACTTCAGGGGCTTCTAGCACAAGGAGCAACAAATTCAGCTGACTTGTTATGCTTGTGGAACAGTGCCAAAATCCCAGTATAGGTTGGTAGAAGAGAGAGATTGATTGACCTGTAGAGTAGCAAGACACAGGGAAAAAACACTGCTCTGTATTTGCTCCTTCTTGACATGTTCCAAATCCCCAATGGTCTGGTCAGGTGAATTCTTGCTAAGATCAGAATGCAACAAATCCTGACAATTCTTGCTATTGCTAAAATAGTTTATATCCCAGTAAGTGGCAGAAAACCAGGTTGTTATGCTTAGTGAAAAAGTTTAGTGCACAAGATACAACTTAAAAGACGCTTCGCTTGTCTTCACACATCTACATGTAGATATACACATATATATACCATGATATTTAATAATGTATTATTCCATTGTACACTGCTCCTCATTTATGACCGTCAGAAAACATTATTTCATTATGCAAAGACATATTAAAAAAGAAAAAAAAAAAAAAAGCAAAAGAAAAAGAAAAAAAAAGGAAAAGGAAAAGGAAAAGGAAAAGGAAAAGGAAAAGGAAAAGGAAAAGGAAAA